>BMAC01000453.1:412095-487118 GCA_014905375.1 Phtheirospermum japonicum
AACATATGATACTAAATACTTGTCGGCCTAGATGAAACGATCTTCTCCGTTGGTCACACAACTTTGAAGACCTTTCTTGATCTTGGACAGTGGGCTCCAAGTAGTTATCTTGCTTGTGTTCTTCCTTGCTGTTTTGCGTCGCCTGCTTCTTCAATTCTTGCGTCGTTTAAAAGTCTCTACAAGTCTTTGTCTTCTCTTGTCTTAAATAGACAATTTTAGAATCCTAAACTTGGTAAACAAGTAAAAACAAATTCTAAACATAATCTAGAAAACAAAATAAAGTCCTAGACACAATTTAGGAAACAAAATCTAGAGTCCTAATTTATTTTGCTGCCCAGAAAGGCCAAACAACGCTGTTCTAAAAATCGCCCCAAGCGCCCGCCTAGGCGCTACCAATCCGCCTACGATTTTCAAAAATCAGGCCAAAGAAATCGCCGGGCGCCCTAGGCGTCAGGCCAGTTTTTTTTTTTTTTTTTTTTTTTTTAAATTTTTATGGCTTGAAACGACGTCGTTTTGGTGCCTTTTGATTATTTTGATTTTGTAATATATGTTATGGTATTTTTATTTGACTAATGAACTTATGGATCTATGTTGTTTTGAACTTTAAATCGAATAATAGCTTTAAACTTGTGAATTGTAACTTGTGATTATTACTTTTTGTTTTGAATTGTCATATACTTTATTGTGCAGCAGGTAGTATGTTGAACTATTAAATGGTTGGATGTAATATTGTAAATTAGGGTATTTATTCTAAAATTTTAGGCCGCGCCTAGACGTCCTAGGTGCTGGCCTGCCGCCTAGCGATTTTTAAAACACTGAGAATTATTGTCAAGAAAAAATTCCCAACACTTATAACTTCCAAAAGAGAATTTTGAAACTTATCACACATCATATGTACCAATCAAAAACAGAGTTTGAAAAGTGACCCTCTAATTAATTTTTGTTGTGATAGTTCGACTTAACACATAACTTACATCTTTTTTTTTTGATCGGAACACATCACTTACATCTTAGTTTCATTATGTGCGTATCCGCTAGTAGATCGGAAAGATGAGGTTATTGCTTTTATAAAATCTTTGCACATAGTTGTGTGTAAATTTAGTTCCAAACCTTTATGAGTAGTTTTAGTAGGTGCACAACCCAGTAATCAGTCGGAATGCCGCCTTGTTACGAGGTAAAGTTCAATATATTTTTTTAAAATATACTACTTATAATTATATTTAAAATACTGTCAACTTTTGAATTTTATTTACGCTTTGATTCTTACAACAAATCACATCCTATAATTATAAAATACAAAAGTCTTCATTTTTCTGTTTGCCAACAATCTCTAGGACGTTCAATGTGACATCGTCTAATGATATATACTATGATACAATCACGACAAATATTTGGTGTAGGCGTAATATTCCAGGACGCGAAAACACGAACTCGTATTTTTGTAAGAAAACGGGATGGAAATCTAATTGCCTCTATGGATTTTGAAGGGGAGTGACAAAAATTGAATAGCGACTCTTCCTTATTTAATGAGCCGATATTTCATTTCTTGCCCGGTTTGATGTTTGACAATAAGAAACAGCTGATTTATACATTTCAGTTGACAATTTGATACTAATTGCCTGTTTAATAGTAGTGCTCATTTTTATAAACGTCACAGTTTAATAGTTCAATAGTACTGTATTACAATGTTATTTTATTTTTAATTTTCGGATTGTCTTTTTTTAATACCTAGATATAATATTTTCTTAATGATGGATCACATACAATGATACACTATTTGTTTACCTACGTAATATTATTACAAGTTGATGCCAACTCCAGATTCACCTCAACTTCCTCTAGCATTGGCATAACAAACATAATACAACTCGGATATTACGCCGGTGAAGAAAACGAAAGACGCTCCGGCTGCAAATACGCCCTTTCTCACCGTCTCGCAAGATGGCGGGCTTTCGAAAAACCTCGTCCTGTACTTGGTGTGATACGCATTCCTCACCGAACCAGCTAGTAAGCAAACTTCGGCAATGAAAAATGTCACCCTGCATTAAATACATTCATATGTCTGTTTTGATCGAAACACATTTGCAAATATTTATTGAGAGTGTGTACCAGCAGATGATGAAAAGAAGAACTGCACAAGCCCTTGAGCTTCCAGGTTTTAATGGATTTCCACAACAGAAGCACCTACGTGGAATGTGAATGAATATGGGATAGAAGTGTGATTATAATAGTTAATGTAATATTTTTAATTAAAATAATAATTGAATGTAATTGGTGATTGTAAATTATAATTGAATTTCCACAACAAATTTACCTGCTTGCAACCATTATAAGCAGTTGACTGGCCATCAGGAACAAAAATGCACCAACACCATATCCAGTTGCAATGTCAGAGTCATAAACACAATAGTTGTAATTATCTTCTGTGTCTAACCTTGATATGCCCTGCCAACAACAACAGTTGAATTTTATGAACTAAATGTTTTAAATACTTGGTTGATTTCAAGGAATTTGTTAATGGGTTATGATCCGTTAGGCCATCTGTCCCGATACTATAATGTATTGGTTTTGTACTCGAAAGTATAATTTTTTCATAAAACTATGACCCGTGCTATGATGTATTGTTTTTTTTTCATAATATATTGATTTTTGCACTATAATATATTGATATGAATTTGTTAGTTCGACTTAACAAAAATGTTACCCTTTAATTTTTGAATTGTAGCGACCAGACCAGGGCCGATCCTTGGGGTGCTGGGCTGTGCTGGGCTTTAGTCCAGGACTACTCCAGACCCTAATGTATACACTACATATTTATTTGGGAAAAAAACTGAATTAGTACATTTCCTAAATCCAATTATATATATAACAAAACACTAGGGCTGTAAATGAGGCGAGACGAGTCGAACTTTAGAGAGTTTAATCTTGCTCGTTTATTATCGAACTCGAGTTCGAGCTTTTTTTAACGAACATATCGATGGCTCGCGAGTTTTTTCGAGTTTAATCGAGACTAAACGGGCTCAAAATATATTAATTATTAATTAAATTATTCTTTACTTTATTACAAAAATAAAATAAAATATTTTTTAAAGTATATAATACACCTACTAAGATGCGTAAACAAATAAGTTTATATATATTTTAATTTTTTTTATATGAACAAGTATAAAAATTATAATTAAAACCAAATTATTAGTTTAATTTATACGAGTTTAATAACGAACTCACTATAGAACTCACTAACGAACCCGCTCACGAGCTAATGAGCCGAATACCATGAATCTAGAGTTTGCTCGTTTATTAAACGGACCTTTTTAAACGAGTTCGAGCGAACTTTTATCGAGTCGGGTAGCGAATAGATCACGAATTGTTTGACTCATTTGCACCCCTACAAAACACTGTATAATAAGTAGATATATACATTTATGATTTATGTGAATATTTGCATAGTGAAATTAATTGGTTGAGTGTGACATTGCATTGGTTTCACACTTCCACTCACAATTTTTACTTCGGCTACTTATTTCTCGGCTGTTCAGTCAAAAATTCAGTATACACACCCACAATTATTACTTAATATTACTAACAGAGCTTTTATTTTGTTTGATTTTAAAGCAAAATGGCATGAACAATATACAACAAATTATCAACAACAATGGAATAAACGCTGAAGCAATATTTCTAATTACATTATGTTTATTGCTTAGTATATGATATTTATATATTTGAGAAAGAAAAAAATTATTATCAACAATATCCTACTACATTTCAGAAAGTTTGTTCAGCTATTAAACACATCTAGACAACAATTCGTAACAGGAATGAAGATTTTTTATTATAATTATTCTAATAATTTAACAATTGTTTGTCAATTTATATATATTGAAACAAAATTTCCAATGAATATAGATTGTAGATTTCATAATTGTCGAATATTATATTATAAATTATATTAGAACACTGATTGTAATCAAGTGAAAATGGTGTCTATATATATATATATATATATATATATATAGGGTTGGGTTCAAATGAGAACCCGTCATTATATGTAAACCTAAGGACTCATCTTGACCATTAGATTGGATAATTTTGATGGTTGAGATCATGACATGTTAGCATAGTAATAATATAAAAAAATGTATTAATTAATTAAAAATGGTATTTTGGACATATATCAATGTTTACAAAGAGCACTACATTGTTTGTTTTTTTGGAAAGTACAATAGATTAAGAAAAAAAACACTACGATTGTATACAAAAAGTATCGCAAATTTCGTCTATAAACTACAAATTCAAAAATTTGAAATGAAACTCAAATTTTCAACAAACCATAATTTTTTCAAATTTTATTTGTTTTGAATGAAATATATATCAAATTAATCACATTCTCAAGATTTACAATTTAAGAAACATATTGCATGTTTTAAAACGTAAAAAATATATAAATATAATTAAATTAAAAAAATTGGACTGAGCACAATGAACCTGCACATATAATTACACTGTGCAATATTAGATTTAAGGCCAGTATTAGTCCTAAGTTCACACAGGGTTCTCATTTGAACCCAATCCTCTCTCTCTATATATATTATCAAAAACAAATTAAATTCACGAATACATACGTACAATCACAAGAAAAAACAAAAAAACAAAAGGAAACAAGACAGACTTACAGTGCTTCGTCTCTGCTCTGCAGCAACAGCTAATCCAAAAGCAATAAGATCGAAAATAAAGACGATGATCATTACAAGTTTGGAAGCCATTTTGAAGTTAAGATTTCACCACTTGTTTTCTCTCTTTCTGCATATAAATACACACATTACGATCAAGGGTGAGATTAATTGAGTAATCAAGAAGCAGAGAGCAACAACTAAAAAATAAAATAAAAGAAAATTGGTAGTAGCAGTAACTAACCACCAAACATTGATATCTGAACACTTCAGCTGCACCCTAAAGGTACTAACAACCTACTCAATTGACGTTGTATCATCGCGCGCGCTGGTGATTATTGCTAGATATAAAAATTTCAAGTTGTGAGGTATGATAGGGATATAAAGATGGGATTGGCATTATGAATTTATGATGCATACCAGGGCAAGAGAGAGGAAGGCGGCTAGAGTGTAGAGGAATCTCATAGCTTATAATTGGATATATTTCTTTCACGATTGAATTCGTCGTTCGATGCAAATGCTATTTGTAGAAAGAAAGTGAAGGAAATGGGGGGACCTTATGAATTTCATAAAAACGAGAGTAAGAAAGTAAGAATAATTCAATTTGAAATAAAACGAGACTTGTGTCCTCTTTATATAGATACTATAGATGTATGTCCCAAACTAGGATTTTCGTCTCCTAATCGCATTCAATCTCCGTAATTAGAAAACCACCCCATATATTAGGATTTTTGCTATCTTAAGTTACTATAATGAACATGTTCCATAATAATCCAGAACTTTTTACCATGGTACTAACCTGTCGGACCCCATTACCATATTAATTGTAAAATCTTATTACCATCTATACCATATTAACCATAAGTCAAGACCTATAACCTTATATCATATTTGCGTTATCCTGATGACCAAAATCTCTTAACAACCTAATTATCTAATTATGTCGACCTATTTCCCAGCTTCTGTATTTTGCATGACTTGATATTTGATGTCACATCAGCTAGTCCTCCATGTTCTAACTGATTGAAATAGAAAATTAGATAGAATATAAAAATTGTAAGTATTAAATGTAACCCGATCATTAATACACGTGTGCGAGACCTCGCCGGACACACCATAGCCACCAAAACCATTTCGAACGTTTGACTATAAATGATAATTATCATTGTGTTTTGAAGACATATGTCATTCCCCTCTTCACATAAAAGTTACTTTAACCTCGTGGGCTAAGAAAAATGAGAGGTCCATATTCATTACACCCGTATAAACACAATTTCACCTCTCAGTTTTTACCTTAGTTTCTCAATCTCCGTCAGAAGCAAATTTCCACACCCGCTATTGAAACATCCCGATCTTTCTCAACACAAGACCTACATATAAGTCTCAGTAGTACACCTCCATCATCATCCCATCATCTGTTATTATGGGTAAGTCTTCTCCCATATTTTAATTACTCCAATTTACACTTCAAATTATATCAATTACTTATATAATATATGCTTTTCCCACTTCTTCTCGTTAGCCTAGCCCTATAATCCTCCAAGAGTTCCAAACCCATATCAATTGAAGAACCCTTTATTCGAAAAAATAGCCAAAAAAGCCAAATTCATTAAATGAACCAGGGGTTAGCCCTAACTAGGATGAACTCCAAGAACAAACCGCCCTTATTCAACAAGACATCGTAGCCCTTCATGTGTGACCAATTTCCCCACTCCAAAATCCTCTCCACAACCTAATTTATTTCATCCGAACCCCGTATCCATAGTTCCTTCATCTTCCCATACTCATCTCCCACCTCTTTCTACCGAGGGTATAGAATTGTGACCACTAACCCATGGTTACTACTAGATTCTAAATTGCTACATGTCTTTGTTAGAAATCTTTGACTACATGACTGTATGAGACCAATCCTCCCCTCTGTCGGCATGAATTGTGTTGAAAAGCCACCTACCAACCACATCACTATGTTCGAGGATCACCTCGCCGCAAGGATTAGACTCCCTCTTCACGAATTTTTAGTTAGGTTATCATATAGATATGACTTCCCCTTGCTTCAGCTAACTCCCAACTCTATACGTCTTATCACTGGATACTTCATATTATGCTCCTTTTACCAGTTAAGACCTGATGTAGATTTTTTTTTTCTCTTTATTTTAAAAGGACAAAAATGATGCTTTAATTTCTCTTATAAGAATCAAGCCCATTTTTTCACTAACACTCCAGCCAAAGTGACTGATTGCCGTACTAAGTTCTGTTTCCTCAAATCCTCTCAACTTTGGCCTTTTCTTAAGGAGTGGCATGATAGAACCCCTGCCTTGGAGAAAATCATGTGTAAACACCCTCTTCTTGAAAATTGAACCAGGTATGAAGCCCAAATAGCCGCCTGCATCAAGCGACCCTTTTATGTGGTGATGTTAACAAGTTCTGAATTTGTACTTTCTTATGTTAGTCTAAGTAGGCGACCTCTCTCCCTTTTATCACGATCTCAATTTGGTATGCCCTAAAAAAGGAGAATCTTTTACTCCCTTACTGTTAATATTTTTATGTTCCTCAGTTATTGCACTTGTGTTGAGAATTTTATTCTTGGCAATAATTCTTTTTTTAGTTATTTGCCTTTCTTGAGGTTAAAATATTTTAGGACTCTAGATTTACTTATTAAGTGGAGATTAGGACTTTATTTAATTACCTTAGGTTATCTCTAACTTGTCAATCAAGTCTAGGAGTCTTTGTTATATATAAGGAAGATCGAGATGCAAGAAAAATAGAGACGAATGGAGAAGAAATCGTAGAGAGCACTCGACGATTTAAAGAACAGAACACAAGGCACAAAGTCTACTTGGAGCTGCAATTCAGGATCAAGAGATCTCCAACGTTGCGTAACAATTGGAGGAGATCATATCAAGCGTAGCGACAAGTATTTTGTATCAAGTGTTGATACATTTGTTTTCATATATTACTTAGATATTTTGTAATTAATCTTAAACAATTAAGTAATATAGTTTGCGGGTTTGTATACCCAAGTCCGTAAGTACATTTACTTACGGGCAAAATGTCTAATTGGTGTGTTCTATCTATTGTTTATTCCGTTGCTGTTTAAATTCGTACTCTGGTTGATGTTAGGATTTGTGTTGTAACATCAATCACAACATCTGTTGTGTTAAAAATTCATATTTCTCAAACTAGTGAATGTTAGGTCTGGTGATTGTTATCACGAAACTTAACATCAATTGTCAAAACCATAGATCTACAAAACTACAATTGGAACCAGAGCAGGGTACTTGACATTAACTATTTTGATCCTTGTTTTTGTAGATTCATTAACTTATGGACGCTCAAGGGACTCCGCGACCTCCTATCCTCAACGGAGAGAATTACTCTCTTTGGAAGCAAAGGATGCGATGGCATATCAAGAATATCGACGAACGAGCATGGAGAACCATTATAGTTGGATGGGAGAAATCACGAGTTACCGATGCTGATGGAGACACCATCATCAAGAAAGAGATTGACTGGACCGCTGATGAAGTACAAGTTCAAACTGGAACTCTAAGTGCATCAACACTCTAAGTGGATATGTCGAATCGACTCACTACAAGGTGATAAAAAAATGCGAGTCTGTGAAAGATGCGTGGGACGCCCTGCAAAGGGTGTGCAAAGGAACTCATAGTGTGAAGAAATCTCATCTGAGAATGTTAATTACCACATTTGAATCCTTGAGAATGGATGAAAAGGAATCTGTCATGGACTATTCCATGAGGTTGTTGGAAATCGCAAATGAGTGCGGAGAACTTGGCGAGGCCATGTCCAATTCGTGCCTTGTTGGTAAACTACTCAGATCTATTTCAAAGAAGTTTAGCGTGAAGGTGGTTGCAATTGAAGAATCAAAGGATACTGATAATATAGAATTTGATGAATTTGTTAGATCACTCGAAACGTTCGAGATGGAATATCTTGGTTCAACTCGAAAGAGAAGAATGTTGACCTTACTACCGATGTTGATTTGTAATTTTTTGTACACATTTTTGTTACTTTTTTGTGTCTCATTTGCGTGTGTTTTGCTTTCATTTACGGGGTTTAGGAGTCGTTTTGGCCTATTTTGTTATTTCTAAGGTTTTATAACTTTTGTGCGGTTTTTAGTAGTTTTTCGTATATTTTACTCTTTTTCGTATTTTTGGCCGTAGGATGACCAAGCGGTCCCGCGCACACTAGGAGCATCTCACTCGACTCGGATCGAAATGGGCAAAGCAAGAAAACACAGCGTGAACGAGGAGCGACAACCGGTGGACGTTTAGAGCGAAATGAGAAAATCGAGCCGGAGCAGCCGAGCCAGTCGATCGACTGGCTTGCAGTCAATCAACTGATAGTCCAGTCGATCGGCTGACTCATCCAGGATCGACTGGACCTTCGACTGGAGTCCAGTAAGGTTGGCCGATTTTGAAAGCAGTCGATCGACTGCTCCTTAGTCAATCGACTGAGTCGCAGTCCAGCTCGTGAATTTTATCACTTTTTGATAATTTTACCCCTGCGACTTTATATTTATAAACCCAGCTCTCCAACCTTATCAACAACCCTTTCCTTGGTGGAATTTGGGGCTTGCTCCATTTCCTCCAAGCCTTTACCTTCCTTGCAATGATAAACCCTAGTTTAGTGTAGTTTAGCTAGTTAGTAGTAGTTAGTTAGTTGTTCTTAAAGCAAGTGTTGGAGTGGGTGACACCTCCTTTATTTGTGGATTTGGTGTTGTTGAAACTTTTGGTGTTCAATGAAATTGGTAGTTTTCTTTCCCTTTACTTTTATGCTTTGTTCTTGATTAATTGTTCATGTTTTTGTTTGTGTTGGTTATTGGATTTAGTTTGTGTTGTTGTTCTTGGCATTTCAATTCCTCCTTTAAATTTTCTAGCTTGTAGTTTTTGTTGTTCTTGCAAACTCCATTGATGCACTCTCTTTTCAAGCTTTTTACTTCTTTTAGTTAGACAAACTTTTGGCTCTTGAAAGATGTATGAAACTTTCCTTTTTGGTAATTTGACCTTCTTTTCAACTTAATGCTTTGACCAATTTCAATTTGAAATGCTTGATTTTCCCTCCATGACTTCTCTTTTAATTGTAAGCTTTATTTGATGCAATTAGTTTAGAAATTAGGGGTTTAGGGTTTAGGTTCGTTTAGAACCATTAATTGGAGATTTTTGAGGCTCGGGATTAACAAACCCGGGAATCGGGATTGACGACCCCAATACTTGATCGACATTTGGGATTGACAACCCCGAATCGTGGATTAAGTGCTCGGCAAAAACCGATTAATCGTGGAGACGAACCGAACACCCTAAACCCTCATTTTCATTTAAATCATTTTTAGTTAAAGCCCCCCTTTTTAAATTCAAGTTTTAGCATTAAACAAAAACCAAACCAATGATTATTACTTTCTTAGGAGTAGATTAGTGTAATTTAGCTCAACAAGAGAATAACTAAAACCACCGACCGCCGATTATATCTATCCTCGAGAGACACGACTCGGGAAAGCTTACCGCTCTACAATCGGCCCCGTACTATTGCGGAGAAGATTTCTTAGAGTGCTAAGAATTCTTCGATCAGATGTCAACTCTGATGATGACAGTGAAGTTGTTGATTCGAGAGAATTGTTAAATAAAATCGAAAATACCACCCTTGGAGAGGAAGAAGTGTCTCTGATCACTCAAAAGTTCAACAAACATTAGAGAAGAAGAAACAACATTGGAGGGACATTTCCAAATTTCAAAACAGAGACACCACCTCCAAAATCTTCCGGACGAAAGCTTTCTAATTTTAAGCCCTCACCGTCTGAGTCCAAGACATCAAATTCCCCTAAACCTCTCAATGAAATTCAATGTCACGAGTGTAAAGGTTGGGGGCATTACAAAAACGAATGTGCTAACACGTTGAGGAAAAAGAACCTGATTGCAAAGGAGTATGATGAAGATGAAAGTGATTATGACTCATCTAAGTCAGTTCCTGCACTGTTTGCTAATGTTGTCTGGGATGACGACATTCATGTTGACAACATCAATACCAACACCTTGTGTCTGAATGTAGAAGTTGTAGAGACATTTGACAAGTATGAGAAACTATGCATGGAGTATGACGAACTGTTTGCAAATTGGGTAATCAGGTCCTAAAGGTGAAAGCTCTCATGATCAAGGTTGAGAAACTCACCCATGAGAAGGATGATCAAGTGGAAATAATTACTCGTCTGGAATCTTCTTTCACAAGAAAAGACTGGAATTAGAATGGGTAAAGACCGATTTAAAGAAGGCCCAAGATACTCTATCAAATCTCAACAAGGGAACTACAAAGTTAGATGAAATTCTGAGAATGTCATTTCCAGAATCCACGAAGCACGGGACTGGCTTTAAACCTGAACAAAAATTGCAACAAACTGCCCAAGATGTGAAGACGACCAAGCCTCACAAAAAGAGAAGAAGACGGTATGTTTTTCATTACTGTGGCGATACTGATCATATTCGTCCTTTCTACTGGAAGAAAGCGGGCAAGAAAAATCAGTTTCAGAGGACAAAGCTGCATATTGAGTCCCGTGACAGGTCCCATGTTATTAACACCAAAACCAACACCAAGGTCAAACAAGTCTAGGTGAAAAATAGTGAGATCAAGTGCAATATGATCTACACTTCTTTAATGTCTCACGTTCCAGGAGCACGGTATTTTAACAGTGGATGCTCCAAGCACATGGCTGGATCAGAATACATTCTTTCAAACATTGTTAAATTCCGCGGAGGAAAGGTGAAATATGGTGGAGGGGCAAATGGTCAGATCATTGGTCAAGGAACTCTCCATGTTCCAGGAATTGCAAAGCTCAAGAACGTGTTACTTGTTGAAGGACTGACAACTAACTTGATAAGCATTAGTCATTTGTGTGATGGTGGCTTTAGTGTTAAGCTCACACGGGAAAAGCGCGAAGTCTACGATGAAGGAAATGCTTGCATTCTCACTGGCCAAAGAACCTCAGATAACTGTTATCAAATAAATGGCGATGTATTCTGCAAGCTGTCTCAATTGAGTGATGCCGAGATATGACTTCAAAAGCTTGGACACGTCAACCTCAAGATGTTGGAAAGGCTGGTGAAGAAAGAAACTGTAAATGGTCTACCGAAGCTTAATACAAAAATCATTCCAGTTTGTGAAGCATGCCAAAAGGGGAAACAAGTTAGGGTGCCACACCCACATGTATAAAGCCTCACCATGTTAAATTGTTTTGAACACATGCACATGGACCTCATGGGACCACTGGAGGTGGAAAGCCTTGGAGGTAAATGGTATATTTTGGTTATAGTTGATGATTTTTCTAAATTTACTTAGGCAGGTGATGTCGTAGATAGGAAGAGTACCACTAGAGAATGTTTCTTTTTGGGTAGTAACCTGGTTTCATGGTACAATAAGAAACAAAACTGTATATCCCTCTCTACTGCTGAAGCTGAATACATTGCAGTTAGAAGTGCGTGTACGCAACTTTTAAGGATGAACCAATTGATTGAAGACTACGGTCTCCATAGTCGTCTTCTGACCGTACTTTGTGATAATACGAGTGCCATAAACATCTCAAAAAATCCTGTTCAGCACTCTCGAATCAAGCACATTGACATCAGGTATCACTTTATCCGAGACTTGGTTGAGAGGAAGATAGTAAGCCTTGAGCATGTAAGGACAGACGATCATCTAGCCGACATCTTCACAAAGGCATTAGATTTCGATACCTTCTCTCGTTTGAGAAGAGATCTCGGTAAGTGCATTGTCTAGTCCATGTTGGTTTTGATGTTATGACGCCAAATTCTTTCATCAGTCACAACATCTGTATATTTTGCATGCATTTTATTTTTCTATTTTATACATAATATGAATGCATTAGGTCAGTTTTTTGGTGCAAAAAGATCATGTTTTGTAAGAAAAGTGATGACAAAAAGACTAATCTGTTCAATTAGGTGATTGTGAGTCTTTCCCGCAGAATCTGGATTTCTCCCAGGTCCAAAAATAAAAGGTGTTAATAGCAATTTGGGGAATATTTCATTTTTGGTACACTATGTTGGCCACATTTCAGAAAAGGTACGTGATGTTGGCCATCATCAAACAACGTCTATTAAGTTGGCCAATTCATCAAAAAAGGTACAAAAAAAGCCCGATCGAGATTTTTTGCTGACGTGGCGTGATTCAATACTTTCTTATAATTTTTCTTCAATTTTAAATATAAATTGAAAAAAAAAACTGGGAAAACTTTTATTTTTGGTACACTATGTTGGCCATATTCCAGAAAAGATACGTTAAATTGGCCATCATCAAATCATATCTACTAAGTTAACCAATTCATCAAAAAAGGTCCAAAAATGCTTTGATCGATTTTTTCCTAAAGTGGTATAATTCTATATTTTCTTATCAATTTTCTATAATTATACAAAATAAATTAAAGACAAAAATGTGTTTGCTCTCCCTTTTCTTTTTATGTTTTTCTTTTCTCTTTCCGTTAATCTAATTAATAAAATTATAATCAATAAGAATTAATATAAATCATTTATAAATATAAAAAATATAATACAAATATTAAAAAATATATAATAAATATATAGATTTCAAAATTTATTTATAATAGATTTTCTCATATATATTTTTATATATTTTCTATTATTTTTTTAAGATTTAATTTATATTCTTATAGTTATCTCCCAATTTATTAATTTTGTATTAATTATAATTTTAATAATATAAAAATTACATAAACTATTATATTAACTTTATAATTTTTGAAGATTTATTTTATGTTTATATATTAATCATTCATTTTTTTATTTCTTATTAATCAAAATTTTATTTATTTGATAAAAAGAAAAGAAAATGAAGGCAAACAAGTTTTTATCTACAACTTAATATTTAAATAAAATAAAATTAATAAAATAATATATAATCATGCCACGTCAGGAAAAAAATCCGATCAAAGCTTTTTTGAACCTTTTTTTGATGAATTGGTTAGCTTAGCAGATATAATTTGATAATGGCCAATTTAACGTACCTTTTCTGCAATGTGGTTAACACAGTGTACCAAAAATGAAAATTTTCCCAATCTTCTTTGTCAATTTAATAATTAAAATTAAAGAAAAACGATAAGAAAATATTGAATCACGTCACATCAGCAAAAAAGCCCGATCGGGCAGTTTTTGTACCTTTTTTGATGAATTGGCCAACTTAATAGACGTTGTTTGATGATGGCCAACATCGCGTACCTTTCCTGGAATGTGGCCAAAATAGTGTATCAAAAATGAGATTTTCCCTAGCAATTTGCTAAAGATAAACTGTTCTCTTCAAATCTTAAAAAGATGAAGATAATCTGGATTAAAAAGATTCAATCTTTAAATTTCACCTTATTGAACGATTTTGACGTAGTCATTAACTTGGGTTAAGGGGTCTGTATTAATTGACTTCACCTTAAGTAATGTTGGTTATAATGTTATTGGTAAAAATATTTGTTTAGTCCGATAAGTGATCACTCTTTGATATTTAGTCCAGTTTTTGGTCACACTTGAAAATTAGTCCACTAAGTGGACTAAATGCTGATTTTTGGTCCATTGACCGCCTAGAGCAGGTCATCTTTACCGGAAAAACCGAAAATTGAAGGTCACTGGACCAAAAATCATCATTTAGTCCACTTAGTGGACTAATTTTCAAGTGTGATTTAAAACCGGACCAAAATATTTTAGGACTCTAGATTTATTTCCTAAGTGGAGATTATGACTTTATTTAATTACCTTAGGTTATCTCTAACTTGTCCATCAAGTGTAGGAGTCTTTGTTATATATAGGGAAGATCGAGATGCAAGAAAAATAGAGACGTACGGAGAAGAGGAAAAATCGTAGAGAGCACTCGACGCTTTAAAGAACAAAACACAAGGCACAAAGTCTACTTGGAGCTGCAATTCAGAATCAAGAGATCTCCAACGTTGCGTAACCAACGGATGAGATCATATCAAGCGTAGCGACAAGTATTTTGTATCAAGTGTTGATACATTTGTTTTTCATATATTACTTAGATATTTTGTAATTGATCTTGGACGATTAAGTAATATAGCTTCCGGGTTTGTATACCCAAGTCCGTAAGTACATTTACTTATGGGCTAAAGGTTTAATTGGTGTGTTCTATCTATTTTTTATTCCGTTGCTGTTTAAACTCGTACTCTGGTTGATGTTAGGATTGGTGTTGTAACATCAATCACAACATCTGTTGTGTTACAAATTCGTATTTCTCATCTTAGTGGATGTTAGGTCTGGTGATTGTTCACGAAACTTAACATCAGTTTTCAAAATCATATATCTACAAAACTAAAAATTGTATAAATATGATATTAATTTTTCCCCTTGTAACAGAATGCATCATTTTCTCAAGTAAATCCGAGATGGAGAACATAACACTACCTCCAAAGCAATGAGTTAGGCTGCTCAAGAATCATCAGAAAAAGATGTCGACCAACCAGCCGAGGTCGCGAAGAACCTAAGTAAGAAGAAAAGAAAAGGAAACTAGAACCAAGCTCCTAATCATCCCACCAGTCTCTCTACCTCGCTGGAACCTATCTCAGATATAGACGCGTGACTTAAATCCCCCATGTTCCTGGTTCAACTTCTATGCCCATAAAACTAAGAAGATAACACTTCCGTAAGTCGTCCAGCAAGGCATCCCCAACCATGCCTGATGGGCTAATGATTTGCAATGATCCCACCAAGTTCATTCCTTTCCTCCAGAACCAAGTACTCCACCCCCTAACCCCGATTAGAATCTATTTCAGGGCTAAAACAAACCTCACAAGGTAACCCTGGTATCTCAGCATCTTGCCAATGTAAATTTCTAATTTCTATACCTTTATACTTTTCTCAAAAAGCTTTCATTTTCTCACATTTATCTATTTTTTAAGCTATTCACAATGAGCCAGTTTTTGTCCAGCTCTTAGAAGACAGTGGAGGATGATGGATGGAAAAACCGAGCTACTCAGGTGATGGAGGACCAAACAAAACATCTTTATTTGACCCAAAGAAATGGATGAGCTTAACAAAAACTAAGAACTTGTCAAGAGGAGCTGAAAGCAGTTAAGGCACAGAAAACCTCCCTAGAGACCGAGCTACAAGCCAGACAGAGGTGCTGGGCAATAAGTTGTCTAATTCCCAAATAGTTGTGCAAAAGAGGGAAGAGGAAGCTCACAATAAGGGGATTGAGCTAGGTCGTCGCACCTTCATGGGAAGTGAGACGCAAATTTATTTAGGCTTAACACAATGATCTGCTGGTAATCTATCGCAATACAACTGCCTTCCTCTACAAGGTTGGTGCAGAAGTCAAACTATACATCACATGTGGCCATTGAAAGGGCCAACAAACAAATCAAAGCTTCAGGTTCTTCCATATGGGTTCTGAAACCGCCAAGAAGGACCTCTCTCAGTTTGACTTTTGGATGGGAGATATCAAATAATCTAGGAAGGCGACCTAATGCAATAGGAGTGTTGCGAATGCAATCATGGAAGCTGGGCTGAGCTTTGGATTCAATGTTCCCTTGAATTCCTTTGTACCTCCTTCCTCAATCATCTTCAACCTCTCATTCTGCTAGAACCTCACAAACAATTCCCTTGAATTCCTTTGTACCTCCTTCCTCAATAACTAAAAAAGGATTATTTCCAAGAGACAGATGGAATTCAACAAAATTTAGTGGTGGTTCTGAATGATACACTGAGTTCGGCCACGCCGTACGTAAGAGTAGAGGTGTCCCAGGAAGAAAATCTAGAGGGAGGCGGACTAAAACCTCCCTCCATGGTGACCCCAAATCCTTAACCCTCAGGTGAAGGTGGAAGATCATTTGGAAACTCATTTCTACAGTAAATCTCTGGTCTAATCGACAAATAGTAGCGGAGGTGGTGGACAAAAAATGGGCGGAGTTGTCACCACCCCATCATGGAGAGGAAGCACCAGCATGAGTAGTATCTATCAAGAGTCTCTGCCCGAGAAGATGAAGAGATCACTTTCAGTTTGGAAAGTGACACTTCAAGGAAGGCCACCCTCAATCTTACCGAATAGATGCACAACCTGCAGAAAGAGGTTAGGGATGTAATCAAAAAAAGGCTGGTAACATGGCAGGACAAATGCGTCGAAGCACCCCGTTCATTTAGAACATTATGGTAGATGATCTACCGACCTCTTACTAGTCCCTAGGTTCAAATACAATGGGACAATGGATCCATGGGACCACTTGTGCTGATTCGAGAATGTAGTCGTCTTGCACAAACTTTTGAATGCAGTAATGTGCCGGGTATTTCCTACCACCTTTACTAAATCACCTCAGTTATGGTTCTATCAATTACGACTTTGATCGATAAGTAAGTTTGAGGAGTTTAGCTCAAAATTGTTACACCAAATTTACCAGCTGTAAGAAATACCAAAGAATGCCCCTGGAACTATTCATCATGAAGTAAAGGAGGGAGAGGGCCTACATGGATATGTCAATCATTTTAATGATGCTAAGATAGAAGTACCATTAGCCTCCGAACAATTCTTGATTAATGACTTAGCCTAAGCGCTGAGAAGAGGAGAATTCTTTCAATCGCTAGTGGTCAAACCAGCACAAACATTCGGAGAGCTGTTGGCAAGATCATAAAAGTATATACACTTAGAGGAAGCTCTAAGATTAAAGGGCGATGGGGATAGATAAAGAGAACAAACTGATCAAGAAGAGAAGGTCCCAACTAAGAAACCCAGAGGTGAGATATTATAAGGGCATCCCCAATTTGACTAGTATATACCTTTAGCATTACACTAGGGAGTAATCTTTCAGGCTATTGATAGACACCTCGATCTCAAATGGATAAGAACATATACCCACAAACCAATGAAGGAGCGATCCAACAAGTTTTGTAGATACCATAACGAATACTGTCATGACATTGACCAATGCACACACTTGAAGGATGAGATTGAGCGGTTGGTACAGGCCGGGCACCTGAAGGAATTTGTGTATGGGAGAAGAGATAGGGTGAAACTCAAGCACTATAGGAGAGGAGAGTGTGAGAGTGGGAAGGCGACCATGAGGAGGAAAAAAGAGAAAAATAGTCCTAGACATTTAGAGGAGAGATCCAGATGATCATAGGGGGAACATTGGATATACAGTTGCACCAAACACAAAAAAGCTACATTTATGCTATGTCAAGAACTCTAAAAGAAGCATAAGAGATCGGGCAACTAGGGCCAAACCCGAACATCTACTTCGGGTCAAAAGATGGAGATGGCATTTTGGCACCACATATTTATGCCTTGGTAATAACCGCCATAATTGCTAATTATAATGTACATAGATTTTTTTTATGAATATGGGTAGTTCTACAGATATCTTGTTCTATGATTGCTATAAAAAGGTGTAAATAGATTTAATCTTGGAAGAAGTCACGACCTCTTTAGTAGGGTTTGTGGGACGGGTTGCAGCCAGTATGAGTGGTAACTTTCCCGTGTCTCTAGGAGATGTAACTCTTAGGAAGACTAAGATGATACTTTTCTTGGTGGTAGATGATCCGTCTTCTTATAACATCATAATAAGTCGACCAGCCCTTAGTAAGTTCTAGACAGTAGTCTTTGTTTACTACATGCAAATGAAGTTCCCTATAGGAGAAGGTGTATGATAGGTAAAAGGAGTTCAGGGTGTATCACAAAGATCATACGTGGAGAGTATTAGTACAGCAGAAGGTGAAAGAGAACCTAAAAGGATCAAGGTATTCGAGGTGGAACCCGAATAAGCCCAACCAGAAGAAAACTTAACATTGGTAGGGATAATGCCAGGAGACAGTAGCAAGGTTATTCAGGCAGGGATGACGTTAAGTCCTGGTGTCTTGGTAGACCTGGTGGCTTTCTTCTGAGCTGACACTGATGTTTTCACGTGGTCACCCCAAGACCCAATGGTTATTGGCCCATAAATAGGCGAGCAAAACCTTAACATTGATCCATCAGTCAAACTAGTGAGACAAAAGAAGCAAATATTTGGTCAAAAAAAAGAAGCCATTATCTAAGCTGAGGTAGAGAAACTACTGGTAGTAGGTCATATCCAAGAGATCCAATTTCCAAAATGGCTCTCTAATTCTGTGCTAGTTCCACAAACAAAGGAGGACTGGAGGATCTATATTGACTTTAGGGACCTGAACCGTGATTGCCCCAAAGACCACTACTTATTACCAAGGATAGATTAGATGGTAGATTCCACTTCACGATGAAAACTACATAGTATGATGGATGTATCAAAAGGATATCATCAGACCAGACTATCTCAGGAGGACTGGAAGATGGTTAGCTTCATAACCCTTAATGGAACATATTATTATGTAGTCATGCCCTTTGGGCTTAAGAATGCAGGAGCCACATATTAGTGATTATTGGATAAGATGTTCAGAGATCAACTCGGGTGGAATATAGAGGTATATGTTGATGACATGCTAGTAAAGAGTGTGAAGGCAGCATCACATGTAGTTGACTAGAAAGATACTTTTGCTACCTTGAAAAAGGACTGGATGAAGCTCAACCCAATGAAGTGTGCCTTTGGGGTAAGAGTCGGTAGGTTCCTTGGTTATATGGTAACTGAGAAAGGAATTAAGGCCAATCCAGAGAAGATTAAAGCCAGACATGCAACCCCGAGGAGCATCAAGGATATACAATGCTTGGCTGGGTAGATGGCCGCTCTGAGTAGATTTATATCCCGGTCAGTGGAGAGGAGCTTGCCATTCTTTTGAGTATTGTGAAAGGAAGCCCAATCCCAGTGGGATGAAGAATGCCAGGTCGCTTTTTATAGACTGAAAGAATATTTGGCCAATTTATCCTTGGTCACTGAGCCCGTACCTGGTGAACCTTTAGTTTTGCACATGTCGATTGGGGATCAAGCTATAAGTACAGTTTTGATCAGGGAGGAAGGAGAGATACAAAAACTAGTGCATTATATGATTAAGGTATTTTATGATGCACAACTCTGATATGTTGAGGTGGAAAGATATATGCTAGCCCTAGTAACAACAAATCAAAAGTTAAGATCGTACTTTCTTTCACACAGGATTGTGGTGAGAACTGATCTACCCTTAAAAGTAATAACAAGCTAGCGGGAGGTATTGGGGAGTCTGGTAAGATGGACCATTGAGTTTAGCGAGTTCGACATGGAATTCGAGAATAGAACAACTACCAAAGCTCAAGCACTTGTGGATTTCGTGCAAGAAATGGTAACCCCCCTCAAAGAGAAGGGAGGTGGGTATTATACTAATGGGTCAGTGGAAACTTAGGATGTGGAGCAGGAATAGTATTAATAAGCCCAGAAGCTATTGCCACAGAATATGCGGTGTGAACGAACTATTTCCTGTCAAACAATGAAGCAGAGTATGTGTACTTGGCTAAGATAGCCAGGTAGGCAATGGATTGCCAAGAGCGGGTAATCAGACTACTAATGGAACCAGAAGAGTTAGGGGGAAATAAGGTAAATGAAGTAGAAGAGGAAGGATATTGTCATAGCCCCATTAAGATATACTTGGAGAGGGGAGAGTTCCCTATAGAAAAGAAAGAGGTGGACGACGCGGTTTTGTCTGATTAATAGAGGACTATTTAAGAGGGGTTTTGGAGGACCTCAGTTGAGATGCTTAGGGCAGAAGGAGGGTGCCTATGTGTTAAAGAAGATATATGAGGGATGTTGCAGTAACCATATGGGGTATTAGCTAGTAAAGCGTTGCGAGGTGGATACTTTTGGCCATGATTGAGAAGAGATGCGGAAGCCTTGGTAAAGACTGTGATCGATACCAAAAGCACTCCCCACTTATACATCGCATAGAAGAGAAGCTCATGATAATGAGCACACCAGGTCCTTTCATAAAATGGGGTATAGATCTGGTTGGATCCTTCCCTATGGAACCAGGGCATAAGAAATCCATGATAGTAGGTATAGATACTTTAGCAAGTGGGTGGAGTCTTAACCACTAACTAATATTAAAGAATATGTTGTTATATGATTCATCTAGAAAAATGTGGTGTGTCGATTTGGTATTCCATTGATACTAGTATCTGATAATGGAATGCAATTTGCGGGATAAAAAATGAAAGCTTATTGTGAAAAGATGAAGATAACACAGCACTTTACAACTGTGTATCATACTCAGGTGAATAGCCAGGTGGAGGTTACCAATCGCATCCTAGTACAAGGGATTAAGGTGTTGTTGGAAAGATCGGGAGTAAAATGGGTGGAAGAGCTCAGCTCAGTCCTTTGGGCTTACCGAACAAACCCGAAGCCACAAAAGAGACACACTACAAAAAAACTCACGGCAATTGATGAACCATTTCCGTCGGTAAAAAAATCACCAATGTATTTTTTTTTTCTGTCGGTAAATACCGACGGATTACCGCTGGACACCAACTTCGTCGGTATTTACCGACAAATCTTAATAAATTAAAACAATAAAAAATAAATACCGACGGATATTTGATCATTTGTAATTAATTTTATAAAACTAACGGATTGTTGTCCGTCGTTAAATTAAATTTGAAAAAAAAAATGCATGAGGTGTGCAAGCCAGCCCCCAAGCCCAACACTCATTGTCGCTGGGGGGATTCGAACACACAACCTCTCGCACTTCAAGCCTACCCATGACCGGCTAGGCTAAATCGATTTCTTATAAATTTTTGACATTATAAATATATATACATACTTATGTCATATATATAATAAATAATATAATTATAATATATGTCTACATATATAATATATTTAAACATAATAATTATAGTACACATATATATTATAAATATATTATAAATATTATATATTATATTATATTAAAATTATAAATATATATAAATATATTATATATTATATATGTATATACTATATTATAAATATTATATATATATATATATATATATATATATATTTATAATTATAATATATATATATGTTTGTGTGTGTGTGTGTATTTAATATATCTATAATATATAAATGTACAAATATATAAATATATTTACATATAATACAAATAATATATATATATATATATATATATATATATATATATATATATATTATATATATATGTGTGTGTGTGTGTGTGTGTGTGTGTGTGTGTGTGTGTGTGTATGTGTGTGTGTGTGTTAAATTCTGTATATTACTTATTATAATTATAATATTATACATTATATATATATTATAATTATATTTATGTGTATATTTATATATATTAAATAATAATTAATATTTAATAATATATATTACTAAATAATAATATATATTAATAAAAAAATAAATTAAATAGTAATATATATTAATAAACAAAATTATAAATTATAAATAATAATAATAAAAACTAATTTACCAACGGAGTAGTTTCCGTTGGGTAATTAAAAAATAATTAAAAATAAGTGGGGTTACTGACGAAAATATTCGTCGGTAATAAATAAAATTAAAATAGAAACTATAAAAAATAAATAAAAAAAAAACAAACTAATTTATCGATGACCATTTTAGTCGGTAAATAAAAACAATTTAAAAAATAAAAAAATTATTAAATTGCCGACATAATCAATTTTTCGTCAGTCATTTTGAAATCCGTCGGTATTTACCAACGGAAAATGTCCATCAGTAATTTTCGTCGGTGTTTTAGGATTTTCTTGTAGTGACTCCATCCAGTCGAGTATATGGCATGGATGCAGTTATCTCAGAAGAGATTAGGATAGAGATGTATAAAATACAAAATTTCCAAGAAGAACAGAATGAGTTACCGAGACAAGATTCACTAGATATGATAAATGAGAAATGAGAGTTCGCTTTTCTGAAAATGGAACACATGAGAGGTTGGATCAGGGTGACCTATATCAAGAATGTTTTCAAACGACAGTTTTAGTCGGGAATTTGGTACTCAAAAGAACTGATGTAGGCAAGGTTTGAGGAAAATCGGAGGCAGCTTGGCAAGGCCCATACAGGGTGATCAAAGTTCTGACTGGAGGAGTGTATGGACTCTAGCATATGGATGGCACCCGAGTACCCTAAGCTTGGAACATAGCTAATTTAAGGACGTATCATGTCTAATGTTATCCCCTTGTTAGAAGAAATGATCAGATTGCTCAATAAAGAGTGAACACCCTACAAAGATGACTGGTGGGTTGGCACAAAGTGTATTCCTTAGAAGAAATGATTCGATTGATCGATAAAGGGTGCACACACTACAAAGCCGACCTGATGGGTCAGCTCAAGGCGAATGCCTTAGAAGAAATGATTCCATTGATCAATAAAGGGTGAACACCCTACTAAGCTGACCTGGACGGTTAGAAAAAGGCAAATACCTTGGAATGATGATCCGACAGGTCAATAAAAGGGGGAACACTTCCCAGAGTCAACTTGATCATTCAACACAAAGAGAATGCCTTTGAATAATGGTCTAACTAATCAATAAAGGGCGAATGCCTTACTAAACTGATTGGTTAGTACATAGAAAACCCCTTAAAAGATGATTCAAAAAAAAAAAAAAAAGGAGAAGAAGAAGAAGAAGAAGAAGAAGAAGAAGAAGAAGAAGAGAGCTTTTCAACTGAACAACATCTCAAAGGAAGAGAAGATCCAAAACAAACATAGCAGAAGAAACCACAATCCCCGAATCGGATACAAATTATTATTCAAAGATCTAAAAGTCTAAAAAAGGTTAATAGTAGAAAGAGTAATACACAACTAAACATTATTCGGAACTACAAACAAGCAACTCAAGTGATATTACGCGGAGCCTTCCTGGTAGTGGACAAAACTCTACGAATGCGCCATAATTTTTGCTCTGTCTCATGAAGTTTGAAGAGATACTCATCAACACACTTGGACTCTGATCGGGCGTAGTCCATACTAGTACAAAGTCATTGAACGAGCCGACTAGGTCATTGCAATCTTTTCAAAGTTGCATGTTCAGTTGACGAAAACAAAAACATTCATTCTTATAGTGATGTTTCTGTTACCTCTTTGTCTCCAAATGCTTGCGCAATTGGTGAATTTCCTCACGAAGGGTAGCACTCTCTTCTTTAAGAAGAAATTTTCCATTAACAAGAAGAGGTTTTTCTTCTTAAGAAGGTTTATTTCATTTTGAGAATCATTGGTAGTCATCATAGGGAGAAATTATGCCAAGATAAGCCCTTTATATAGAATTGGAAATAAAGGGGATAGTACAAGGGTTTCCTTGAAACAGGGAAAACCTAAAATAGATAAGAACAAATATAAAAGGATAGAAGTTGAGAGTAATTAGGAAGATATGAACATAGCTATAATTAAAAAATAAACAGATCTATTCCATTACAAAATACAAAGTTAGATGAAAAGAGAACCGTAACCAAAGTCTACAAGTTACAAACATATATTCTAAACTCCATCATCCCGAGTGTCCAGTTCATCCCCTTTCTTCTCAATCGCCTCAACTGACAATTTTCCAGAGACATATTCAAAACTCTTCTTTCCAAAAATATTAGCCAGATAAGGCCCATCCTTTAGCTCATCCAGAGCAGTGTATATGGGTGAAGACGTAGACCCAGGAAAACCAAGCAACAAATACTGCTCTGGATGAGAAGGCCGGGTTAAAGTGTTGGTATGAAAGAGCTGAAGGAGGTTCTCGGTTAAAGCTTCAATACTAAGATGATGAAGAGGATCATCCTCTGGATCAAATACAATACTTGTAGGCTCGGGTGGATCCTCCAAGAGAGTTTTGCGGTCAAAAGAATTAGAAGGGTTCATGGAAGAGGACCATCTCTCAAAGGCATCCAAGCTGAAGTGATAATACACTTGAGCTTCCTTAACAAGAAACAGCCATAGTTCGTGAGAATGAGAAAAGGCCCACTTGGTAATATCACGAGTAAGATGGATAAGCTAAAGCCCTTCTACGGATAACGGAAAGTCGTCTTGACCGAATAACTCGCCTTCAGCCCTAGCCTCTTCAGCGCAACTCATTTTTTCTTCCTTGATTTTCTTCAAGTTGTCTTGAAGACTTTCGATGGTAGCATACTTCTCCTTAAAAAGTTATAGTAACTTTCTCTCTCTCTGCTCAAGGGCCACATGCTCGTGAATTAGGTCGGTATTGAGAAGAGCCCCTCTGGCCTGAGCTATCAGCACTGATGTCATGACATCAGCCTAAATAGAAAAGCACGAGTTAGGAAAATAGTAAAGAAAATAGTAGTATAAGAGGTAGGAAGGATGGAAGATACAGACCCTGACCTTGGCATAGCGACTCAAGAGAAGAGCAAAGCCCCTGGATGAACTGAGCACCCACGGGCTCTTGGGGTTCCAAAATAGACATGCTGTTGAAGAGAGTCTGGTTGGGATTAACAACCCCAGACCCTGAGCCCAGACCATAACTACCAGGTCAGTTATGTTTCTTAGGGTTAAGGGGAAAGTCAGTGGGAGGTTCAGTATGGATAGGTTGGCAGTAGGCCTAGCCTGAGCTTTCACCATGGATTTATCACTGGCAGATGAAGTTTTCTTCTTCTGTTCCACGGCTAGGAAGTCCTTCTTCATGGTGTCTGAAATAAAATCTGCCGGATAAGTAAAGAAAAAGAGAGAGAGAGAGTAAAGGAAAAAAGAGAAGACCGAGATATGTGCTAACGATAGTAATATATATACATATTTCATAGGAAAGAAACTATCCTTCCTCATTGGTATTGAAGAAATTCAAGGTAGTAGTGCAGATAAGGCAAGATAAGTTGAAAGGTTTATTATTTAGATACTTGGTGATCTTTTTTAAAGAAGAAGACTGCCCCCCTTTTCTTAGAGAGGATTGAGTAGGGAGATTAGGGATAGAGACACTAGGAAAACCCAAATCGCTGGAGTAGCTAATGAAAAAATGTTTCTTCTTGCAAGCCTTAATTAAAAAAGGGTATCTGACAAGAAATTCCACACCGAGCTGGGATGATAGGTAAAAGAAACATGGGGAAGATCTTTTAGCTTGATAAATGGAATGAAAAGCTGAATAGAGGGGACAATATTGAATGCTTGGCTTCCAAAACCCTACCATTAGCCTAAATGCATTAGGTATGAATTGGTGCACAGGGATATGGTAGGTCCTAGACACATATATGATGAAAGGATGAGGGGGGAGATGCAGACCACTGTGGAATTGATCGACAAAATAGGTCAAGAACCCGGGTGGAGTTTGAGATGCTATATCATAAGAACCAGGGTTTTTCAAGTCTAATCTTTATGGGTTTTGGGGACCACCACCGCGTTGGAAAGCCACTCAGGGAATTGTATTTCTTGAATGTGCTTAGCTTTCAACAATTTTTCGACTTCAGCCTCAATGATTGCCTCCTTTTCAGAACCAAAGTTACGTTTCCTTTGTTTAACTGGCTTCTCTGCAGAGCTGGTATTGAGGCAGTGTTCCACAACTGTTGGGTCTATCCCCACCAAATCTTGAGGAGACTAGGCAAAAACATCGGCGTTGTTTCTCAAAAAATGAACTAGGTCTACCAGGACTTATGGGCTCAGAGTCGTTCCCACTCTCACAACTCTATAATCATCCCCTGGGACCACCTCTACCATCATCAAGCCCTCCTCCCGCCGATCCGGTTCTGGCGCTGTCATCTCTGTTTTAGCTCTTTTATTCTGTCTCTCCTCCTCATTACTCCGATTACACTCGACGTATGCCTGTCTGGATGCATATTGGCCACCCTTAACTTCACCTGTTCCATCCTGAGCAGGGAACTTCAACTTCATATGGTATACCGAGATTACTGCCTGGAATTGGCTCAAGGATGGTCGTCCCAACATGACATTGTATGAAGATGGTGCATCCACTACAAGGAATCACACCATCTTAGTTAATCTAAATGGCTCTTCTCCCAATGTTACCAAAAGCCTCACTGCCCCTATAGGTTTCAAAGCTCCTCCTGCAAATCCTACTAACGAAGTTGTCACCTCTTCCATTTCCACATCTGGCTTTAACTTTCGATAGCAATCATAGAACAAGCACAATAGTGGCTGTTATGACCAGGGCGTCCAAGAGCCAATATACCATTCTTATCCTCTGATCCGAAACATATGATTTGGCTTGGGGTTATCTGACCCACCTCTTGTGATTTCCTGACCAGGTCCTTTGCAGCTTGGACATAGCTATTTTGAGTTCGTCTAGAATGCTCATCCCACTCGCCTCTTGTGATCATTAGGATTTCCCCTCGTATGACCTGGGCCTGGTCACTCCGCCTCCTACTGTTTTGTCCATTATCTTGCTCATGCTTATTCCCTTGAGGTCGATCGCGCCTGCGTGAGTCAGACCTAGGCTTCTCCCTTCTCGTCTGTACATACTTCTTGAGGTGCCTCGCCTGCACTATTCTCTCTAGTTCATCCTTCAGATGAGCGCAATGGTTTTTGTTGTGGCCGTATTCATTATGGTATCAGCATAATCGATCAGATCTTTCTTTACGCGGCTTTTGAGAGTAAGTTTTAGGCCATTTGAGATCAGGATGCCGCTCTATTGCTTGTGAAATCTCTCCCTGGGGTGTTGCCAGGGGTGTGTATCTGTCAAAACGAGGTCGTCCTCCTACCAGATCTGGTTTGGACTTTTTCATCGGCACCCTTTTCTCCCTATCAGGTTTGTCCCTTTCCTTCTATCCTTCTTCCTTTATCTTCAAGGCTTCCTCCAGGTGAATGTATTTTTCTGCTCGTTCCAAGAGCTCTCTGAATTTCAGCGCTGGCTTCACGACCAGCGACTGAAAAAATTCTCCTCTCCTGAGCCCCTGTGCTAAAGCGTTAACCAGGAGCTCCTCAGATGCTAGTGGCACCTCTAGTTTTGCATCTGTGAATCGCCTGATGTATGCACGTAGATTTTCATTCTCCTTTTGTTTCAGACTGAACAATTCCAATGACATTTTCTGGTACTTCCTGCAGCTGGTAAATTGGTGCAGGAATGCCGACCTGAATTCGTCAAAGTTGCTTATAGAGCACGGGGGCAGCTGGCTGAACCAGAGTTGGGCCGATTTCTTAAAGGTCGTCGGGAAGACCCTGCACATGACGACGTCAGAGAACTTGTGCAAAGTAACTGCGATCTCAAATCGACTCAGGTGATCCCACAGATCTGTTGTTCCATTGTATTATGGATCAGTAAGAAACTGGTACATCGTCATACATGAACACATCCGTGAACGGGGTACCCATTCGTGCTCGCATTTGCCATCCTTCTCTTATCCTCCCTGACCTCTTTCTGCAAGTTTTGCATCTGTTCAGTGAGGTCTGGGTTGGTTTGGCTCGATGTTTCGCTTTCAGAAGCGGAGAAATTCTCCTCCTCTTACTGGAAAGGAGTCCGGACCGTGCGCTGGACTTGCGATGGTTCCGTCTCCGGCAGCGGGACTGTTTGGGATGGGGGTGTCGAGAAATCGGCGAATTCCTATCCACAACCACTTCCACGGCCTTACCGATGAGGTCAGACAGTTGTCTGAGAAAGGAATCATTCAGCAAACCGGCGTCAACTTGTGCGGACCCACTAGGGGGAGGTTGCATCGCGCCTGTTTGTGCTGCCGCCGATGGTCCTGCCACTGACGGCCTTGCTATATTTGGCGCACCCGTCGGAGTGGTAGAGCTTAGCGTGCCACCCAGCTCCACCACCAAATTCCGTCAAAATCCGTCTGAAGCCATATCTTATCTAATGTCTTAGCCTTGATTTTCCCACAAACGACGCCGATTGATTCACCCAGAAAATAACTAAACCCAAACCAAATATCCTCCTTTGTAAAAACACTCCGATCTCCTTGAAAATAAGCTTGACCTGCACCCACAAACATGTTAGAAAGGACCACCGGGGGATTTTCGGTGGAAACCTCTCTGATGCTTAAGTCAGTTAAGCCTGTGGCGTACTCCAGTGAGCAATGAAATGAATGCACAAGAATGTCATACCTCTCTCAGCCTTGGGGCTGAGTTATTTATAACCTTCCCTAGTGGGGACCTCTTCCGTGATCTTGGAAACAGAATCTGCAAAGCTTGGGCCATTATGCAAATAATCATGACAAGTGGTCCCACCTGTACCCTTCTAGGAAACTAGATTTCCTGGTCTTCCATAAGCTTGACCTCCTATAATCATTCTTAGAAAATTCGTATCAGGTCAGGATGTTTCTCTTGATTCTAGGCCGTCTGAACTTGATCTCATCCTAGAATTTAGGGCAGATCAGGAATTATCCTGAGCCAAGGTAATTCCTTCCTCATCTCAATCTACCTGACCTCCTTTGGCAAAGTCAGCTTGAGGACAAAGCAGGACAAGCCACTGGGCACTTTCTTAGTGATCCTAGACCAGGTCTACCCTAATCCAGGTCTGCCTACTCAGGTCCCATCAAGAACCAGTCAAAATAATGACCACGAAGGTTTTATTGACTGCAGATAGCAATGAGACAGTCCCCCCTTCTTTCTTTCATTTTTTTATTTTTCCTTTTGGATATGCTAGTCCTATGGTCAATTACCAAGTAAAATATGTATTGAAGATAAAGTCAAAGGTCTTTACAGAATGATGAATAAATAAAAGATAACTTCTGCTAAATGTTTCATAATTAATCATCAATAAAACATAAATGAGTCCCAGGTCTTGAACTTCATGATTTCCACAATTAATTATAAATAATAACACGACTAAACATGAGCATCCATGTCCTTCCCTGTTCTGGAAGGTGTGATTGTTGAATTATATCTGATTTCTCTCTCCTGGCCGTTCTTAATTTCAGTCTATAATTTGCATGAGTTTGATAGAGAGTGAACACTAAAAAACCCTTAAAACAGCAGAGAGAGGACCAAATATATTTATATATATTTTTATCTGCAAAGGCATTAATTTGTAGAACATGAATCGCAAGGTCTATCAACGTGTGAGGAGTTGGGTGAAAAACCAACTCTTTTAACAGATGACTCAGACTTTTATGCACCCTTTTTATATAACTAATTTTAAAACATTTAAGCCTGCTCGCAAGAGTACGAGGAGACTTGTAGGGTGGAAATCTGACTCGAGTCGATTCTCAAGGAACAAGCAATCGGAGTCTTAGATGTTTGTTTTGTCACAACGTAACGCATAAACATGTAAAATTGGGGGTTTTGTTTGGTTTGTTTTATTAACGAATAATTGAAAGGCAATAGCATTAATCGAAAACTAATTAACTTAAACTAATATCTTGAACTAATTACCCAACAAGAATTAAAAAGCATAATCAACTAGGAACAATGAACTAGATTTGTAGACTAAAAAGCAATTAAACATGAATTTAATATCGAATCGCATTTAAGAATCATGAACAAGATCCAATGAAATTAAGCATAAATAAAAGTAACCAACATGAATTCAATAAATAGCACAAACTAGATCACTAGCATGAACGGTTTCTAAACTAGATCGCCAAGCATAAACAAAATTGAACTTCCAAGAAATCTATTTAAACAAAACAAAACCATGTACTAATCTAATAACAAGAACAAAGTAAAAATCATAAAATGCAAACGAAAATAGCTAGCATAAACACAAAGCAATTATCATAAATGAAACGTAAATGGAATCAATAATCTCAAAAATAAATCCCAACAACTAAGCATGAATTGAATAAACTAATTAAGATGATAGATTATGAATCCAATTATCCAAAGTAACAAATCTAAATCATTAAATAACTCAAAACAATAAATAAGATTAACTACCTAGTTGCATGAGTTAAACTAAGAAAGCAATTAAAAAGTTTAGAAATACTTATTGAACTAAGAAGTGCAGTAAATCCTCCACCTAATCCAGAGAAAACGTGTAGATCTTTGCCGAAAATCGAATCACGAACTAACGAATGGAACTTGGAACTTGTGACTCTTGAATCTTCGATCTCGATCTTTTATTATGATATGGGTTGTAAAAGTATGTTATTTTTGTGCCTAAGACGAAAATAGGATTGTGGTGGAGAGTAATGTGTTTTTGGGACGGATTAAAGAGGCGTTTATATAGTTCTCCCATGTCTTGGAGCACAAGTTAGGGGAAAAAATGCATTTCTGGGCCGCTAACGGTCAGACTAACGGTAAGGATTACCACTGACTATACCGTTAACCCTCTCTGTCCATCCGTAGCGGTGTTGGTAGAAGTAAGAAAGTAATTGTTAAGTGCACCGCTAAACCTCTCTGTCATTTCCTAACGGTGGAACTAGCGGTAATGGATACCGTTAAGGTTATCGTTAGTTTGGTGTGGGAGCTCTCTGTCCACCTTCAGCGGTAAGGCAACAGTAAGGAGTAGCGGTAAGGGTAACCACTAACTCTCAATCTTTGCTACTTCTTCGCCGGAACGCTCGATTCACATCTCTTAGTCATTGAACTTCGTCTCTTATGTACTGAGCTCCTCCGGTTACTTAGCTATAAGGTGAAAATTAGAGAATAATCACCTATTTGCATCAATCTAGATCATAATTTGGTAAAATAAGCTGAAAGTATGAAAATACGAAATTAAGCTTAATCTACCCAACTTATAACAAAAATAATAAGAAAAACTAACTAAAATACTAATAAAAATAAGGACAAATATGCGTTAATCAACTGACCAATAATATATTAATAAAAATTATCTATTAAATTTACTAATTATATAAACCATTAATTAGATATTAAAACTCAGTAATTAGTAGCTAGTTTATATATATGGCACATTGGCCACATATATCTAACATTCTCCCACTTGGACGAGTGACATAATATACGTTCATGGTTTAAAAATTAATCATAATGTGCACATCATAATGATAAGTTTTAATTTCATTGGTCGATTTATAATTCATTACTAAGTATATACTAATATGAGTCATGGCGGTTCTATATCAATTACCCGACATAGTTCCTTCCATGTACCACAATATTAGTTTTCTACTTAAATTCTCATAAACGTAAAATCAATAATGGTCCACATTAATGTCTAATAATATACTAGATCGAGTTGTGTCAACATTTATGTATACGTTAATGATAAACATGATATCTATTAATTTTCAGAAACAATATATAAAAGAGCTCAAAGTGTCAAATATATAAAGCATAGAATATTACGTTACATTAACAATCCCCATTCTTTCGACATGTTCAATAAATACCATTGGGGACAATCCTTTAGTCAAATGATCTTTAATCATGAGATTTCTGCTAATATGCTCGATTGACATCTTTTTTTTCGAACTTCTTCTTTAACGACAAGGTATTTTAATTCCATATGTCTAGCACCCTTTGAATACTTGTCGTGTTTAGAGAAGAGAACTGATGTGGCATTATCATAGTAAACTCTCAGCGGCTTGGAAATACTGTCGACTATTCCAAGTCCTGAGATAAAATTCCACAACCAATTTACTTGGAGTGAGGCTTCAAAGCATGCCACAAATTCAGCTTCCATAGTGGATGCAGCAATAACAGACTACTTCACACTTTTCCATGATATTGGTTCCCCAGCTAATAGGAACATATAACCAGATGTGGATTTTCTCGTGTCAACACATCCGACATGATCTGAATTTGAATAACTAATCACCTCTAAACGATCAGACCTACGATAAGTAAGCATGTGATCTTTTGTCCCTTGCAAGTACCTCAATACTTTTTTGCAGCTATCCAGTGATTTTTTCCTGGATTGCTGATAACTACCAAGCATTCCAACAGCAAAACTGATATCTGGCCTTGTACAAGTCTGTGCATATATTAAGCTCCCAACAATTGATGCATAAGGAATATCTTTCATTTGCTTACGTTCCAATTCATTCTTCGGACATTGCATAAGACTAAACTTGTCTCCCTTCTGAATTGGAACGATACTTGATTAGCACTTTTCCATTCTAAATCTCTCTAAGACTTTGTTAATATATTCTTTCTGAGACAACCCCAACAATCCTTGTGATCTATCCCGAAATGTTTCTATTCCGATCACATAAGTTGCCTCACCTATATCTTTCATTTCAAAGTTCTTCGAGAGAAATTTCTTGGTGTCATACATCAAGCCAAGATCATTCGTTGCAAGAAAGATGTCATCAACATACAGAATTAGAATAATAAACTTGCTCCCACTAACTTTCAGATAAATACATCGATCAACAATGTTTTCTTCAAATTCAAAAGAAGTGATGGTATCACTGAACTTAAGATACCATTGGAGGGAAGCTTGTTTAAGTTCGTATATCGATTTCTTAAGTTTACACACCATACGTTCTTTTCTTTCTATGGAGAAACCTCAGGCTGATCCATATATACTTTTTCATCCAAATTACCATTCAGAAAAGTTGTTTTCACATCCATTTGATGTAGCTCCAAATCATAATGAGCTACCAAAGCCATAATAATTCTAAAAGAATATTTCTTAGAAACCGGTGAAAAGGTCTCATTATAATGAATAACACTTTTCTGAGTAAAACCTTTTTCAACAACTCTGGCCTTATGTCGTTCGATATTTCCATTGGAGTCGCATTTGGTCTTATTGACCCATTTACACCTGACTCTTTTAGAACCTTCTGGAAATTCAACAAGGTCCCAGACTTCATTATGTTCCATAGATTTCAACTTATCTTTCATGGCATCTAACTATTTTATATAATTATCACTTTCCATGTGATTAACACATATATTTCTTGATTTTTAGTAGTATTTTAGTTTAATTTTCTTATTATTTTTGGTGAAAGTTGGATAGATTGAGCATATTTTCATATTTTCTTATCTCCAACTTATTTTATATTATTTTAATTATAATTAATTATTTTTATGTTTATTTTAGGTATTTTGAAGATTTATGGTTTGGACATAGTCAAGGATGGGTCTACGAGTGGAGTTTCAGTGAAAACGGGCCTCAATTTGAAGAAGTAGCAAGAAATTGAAGCTGCCACACTTTTTAGAAGGGTTATTCTTCTGGAATCGATGTCGATTGAGGCTAAGGGTTACACTTAGCGGTCACTCCAACCGTTAGCTGTTACCGCTAACCTTAACGGTTACTGACAACTGATGTTAACGAACAGAGTGCTGAATTCAAGAGCTAACGGTAACTTTCTATAACGGTTTCCTTATAACTGTTGTCGTCATCCCGAAAGCAAAATAAAAATAGTTAACGGTTACACCAACCCTTAGCACCCTGTTAGCACTAACCGTTAGCGGGCCCAGGAAGCCCTGAACAGATTTTAAGCTATCTTGCGGCCCAAGTTTCGACTTTTCTATAAAAAGGCTTCATTAATACGGGTTTTGACATACTTGTAACCCTAAATACTCACCATTAACATAATCCTAGGGTTTGGAGACGGATTAAAAACACCAAAAACGCGAGGATCGAAGAGAGATCAAAGATTCGATATGACGACGAGTTCCGGAGCCCATTCAACGCCGTTCATCTGTTTTCGTCCGTTTCGCTGCGTTTACTCTTTGGAATAGCCGAAGCACTTTCTGTTCCAGTAGCTATATCAAGTAATCTGAACCTTTTAATTAGTTTTCTTAGTTTCAATTATTCATTTTCAAGTTTCAATAATAGTTAGTTTATGTTCGCTTTGTTTGGATTTGCTGAACGTATTTAGTTTATTAATCTCAGTTTATTTTCAGTTTTTCATGCTTATTATTGGATGTTTGATGTTCTGCTTGGTTGAAGTTCATTCATGCATTGAATATTCATAGTTTTCATAGTTAACCGTTACTGTTAACCGTTGGTGCAACCCTTAATAGAAACCCTTAGCAGCAACCCTTAGCAGTAACTGTTACTGTTAACTGTTGGTGCAACCCTTAACAGCAACCCTTAGCAGCAACCTTTAGCAATTTCTAGTTGGTTTAGATTTATTTGTTAATCGAATTCGTTTTATGCATGCTATTTGGGAATTTTAGTTTTGATTTAATTTCTGAAAGTCATTTCTTAGATACATTAAATTATTAATTAGTTTTGATTAGTGATTAATTAATTAATTAGTTTAATTGTTTTGAGTTTAGATAATTTAAATTAGTTTTTTTTATCTTAAGTCTTGTTATTTAAATTCGTAGATAATAATTTTCATCAAATCCCCCCTATTTGTATACGTTACTTGTTAATTAAACAAACTATTTAAAATTCCGATTGTATGTTCCTCGAGAGACGACTCGAGTTAACTTTGCCGCCCTACACGCGATCCCGTTCTCTTGCGGGCAAGCTATTGAATTTCTGACAAATATTTATAAGTAGGCGACACAAAAGCTTGAATCAGAATTTGGGCGCCGTTGTCGGGGAACATAACAAAGGTTTCAAAAATATGTTTGTTCATTTTTATTTTCTTTTTAACCGTCTATTTGTATAATTATTTTCTCTAGTCGATGCGTTTGATTTGCTGTTGAGTGTATGCAAGGTCGAAGATCACTTGGACTTGAACTTGCACCATTTATCGACAACATTCATCGTTCGAATCAAGCGAGACCATTTCACTTACCTGCAAGTGAATCGTCTGCCACGACTGATCTTATTTGTGATCAATTTCCCGAAGCGATGCTGCGACTGGATAACCCTGCCCACAACAACGAGGACGATCAACCACCGAGGAACCCACCTATGCGACAAAGAAACGACTACAGAAGTGAGCCAATTCGTCCTGACTGACCGGTGCAGCCTCGAGAGTATTGGGAAAATATCCAGCGGAATGTGATGAACCAGAATGAAGAACGAGGAAGAGGAAATAGAAATCGCAACCACTACATTCTGGAAGACTATTCCGAAAGATCTTACCATGGAAATGAGCATGTTAATGATTGGCTTGTGAATGACAACTACGATGAGAGGAACGAGTACGAAAGGAATTACGCGAGGCCGATTAATCAAGAAAGACAGGGAGCACGCGAGCCAAGACAAAGAGAGTTTACAACTCCTCAAGTGGGTCCCTACAGTTCCGCCATTGTGTTGGGAAGGACTGCTAGAGACTTCGAGTTGAAACCTCATATAATCAACAACCTCCCGACATTTCATGGCCTCGCCAACGAAGATCCATTGACCTTCCTAAAGGAGTTCTATGCCAAAGTGAGTAGGATCCCATCTCCGGGACTTCATCACGAGGACCTTCAAATGGTGTGCTTTCCTAGATGCATGAAGGACAAAGCCAAATCTTGGCTACTTTCACTAGAACCGAGGTCTCTGATCGACTGGCCCATGGTTAGCGACAAATTCATTAATCAGTATTACTCAGCTCAGACGATAGGCCACATAAGGAGACAAATAGCCAATTTTGTCCAGCAAGACGGAGAGTTGTTTCACGAAGCGTGGGAACGTTTCAAATCTCTATTACAAGCTTGCCCACATCATCACAACTCCCCAGGAATGGTGAACCAACTCTTCTACAAAGGACTTCTGGATTCTTACAAAAATAACGTAGAAGTAGCTGCTGGAGGAGATTTTGGGCACCTTACAGCGACGGAAGCCAAGCAACTGTTTGATAGGATGAGCGAGAAATTGAGACAAACTAATTCTCGACCACGAACGACTATGGCCAAAGAAGTCTCCGAGATGCCAAACGAGAGAGAAATGATGTTCGAAGAGATGACCAAGGAGTTGGCCGCCCTAAGAGCAAAGGTGGCGAATATGGAATTATCGAAGAAGACTGTTGAGTTATGTGCACGATGTGGATTGCAAGGACATGTAGCGGGCATGTGCACAACCGTGTTTGATAAAGTGGAAGAAACGGAGGTCAAAGCTATTCAAAATTTCCAACCTGAACCTCCAGCGGGAAACACATATCATCCAGGACCTCCCAATCATCCAAACTTCACATATAGCCCCGGACAAGCGCCTGCGCCTGTGTAAGCAATTGATCAACTTTTAGTATGGCAACAAAATCAAGTAGCGGAGACTGTACGAAATCGAGAAGGACTCACGCAATTAACTGCACAAGTGAATAAGCAAATAACGGATCTCAATGCAAAATTCGAGTCAAGGTTTGATGAACTAGTCAAGGCTGTACAGCAAGGTCATGCGCTTGTTAAGGCTATGCAGCAAGGGCAACAACATTTAGATAGAATTATAGGACAATTGTCCGAGACTGTAGCAACAATGTCGAAGGAGAAAAATAAGTTTCCGAGTCAAACGGAACACGCCTTAGCTATTCATGTGCTGAGAAGTGGAAAGGAGGTCGATAATGGCATAGAGTTAGAAAAAGAAGAAGGCACGGAGAAAGCCGAGACCCAACCGCAAGAAGATGTAACAAAACCGAACGATCTTATGCATAAATCGAACAATCCATATGTGCCGGGAGCGTTAAAAGGAGGAACAATTCAGCAACTGACCATCCAAAGAATTTGACTAGTTATGATCATGTTCCCTTTCCAAGTCGACTTTGTCCGGCGAAAGAAAACAAGAAGTTTATGGAATTGTACAATTGACTGGAAAATGTGAACATTAATCTCCCCTTACTAGATGTGATAAAGACGATGCCCGCATACGTTAAATTTTTCAAGGAGTTAGTCGCGAGAGAACGGCGAATGGAGACGACACAACAAGTAGAATTAACCAAAGAGGTGAGCGCCATATGCAAGGGTCCGCTACCCAAAAAGGAGAAAGACCCGGGGAGTTTTTGCATAACTGTTGCCTTAGAAAATGGGCAAATGGCACGTGGAATGCTCGACCTTGGTGCAGGGATCAATTTGATGTCGTACTCACTATATAAAGAATTTGACCTTGGAACAATGAGGCCGACTACGATGCGACTACAAATGGTGGATCGATCAATTAGACAACCGCTTGGGATAGTTGAAGATGTATTAGTTCAAGTCGGAAAACTTGTAATTCCAGTTGATTTCGTCATACTTTATGTCGGCGAAGTTCCAAAAGAAGGCACGGAGCATACTATTCTGCTAGGTCGACCATTTATGTCCACCTCTCATACTTTAATATATGTGAACAAAGGAAGGATGACCATGTCCGTCTTAGGCGAGTCCGTGACGTTTTCACTTCATGACATTCATAGCATTACTTCACCATTTATGCAAGATGAGTGTTCATTTGTAGATCTAATCGATTCTTGCATCCATGATCTCCGAAGCATTTCCATTATAGACGGGTTTGACGGCAAGGACGAAAAAGAACATTTGAGAAGAGAGGAATTGATCGAATCTTTGGGAATTGATATAGGAGAAATCATAGATGGAATTTCTGGTTGTAGTGCTGCATTACGCAAAGAGAGTGACGCACCAAAGATCAAGCCAAAAGTGGAGTTGAAACCACCATAAACTCGTGCGGATTACGTTTCCCTTGACCCCTACAACAATTTCAAACGTGTAAGGAACAAAGGCAAGGCATACAATAGCAAGGATTGGACGACAAAGAAGAAGAAGTCGAGCGAGGTCTATGATAAGAAGTTCAGGGTTGGTCAACTAGTGCTATATAATTCCAATCGTAAGTTTGATCCAACAGATTTCAAGGCCGAATGAAGTGGACCATTTACGATAAAGGAAATGGATGATTACGGAGTTGCCACTCTATACGATGAGTGTAAGAAGTCGAAATTCCAAGTCCACAAGCATAGAATCAAACCTTTCTACGAGAAACGTGGGCTGAATCGCGATCGTGATAAAGAAGACTTAGTGGGGCCCCCACGGGCTAAAAATTAATCGCATGGAATCGCGTCGAGCATAAAACGTAAAATGTTGCGCTTCTTGGGAGGCAAACCAAGCATTCGTTATTTTTTGTTTTCTTTAATTTTCTTTTGATTTTTATTCTTGTCTTTATATTGTGTCAATTGCCATGGTACGTTTATGCGTGTGTTGATGTGCAGAAAGTACGATAAATCACTTACTCTGGAAACCTAAGAGTTATATAGCGGTAGCTCGCTACCGCAAGGCCTTACCGCTAGATCCACTCAAGGCGTTAACAATGACGATCAACCGCTGAACCTACCGCTAGCCGCAATAATCAGGGATAATGATGAGCTTACCGCTAGTAGCGTCTGCCGTCTAATTCTCATCGATTGAGGTCGCAATCCGACCCCAGTTAGCCGCAATCCGGCCATTTCAAATCCTGAAAGACATGCCACCGGGCACTTGCGCGTAGCAATTGATCGCAATTATGGTTTGTTTGCTCGTTTTGTTTACTTTTATTTTTATAGATTTGTTCAAGACAATCCAATCACGTGGTCTGAGATGAAGGATAATTGCACAAGTGTTTTTGGAGAGACTCGACCATCGAATTTTCAGGGATGTTTTCTTATCTCCCATAGTCTTATTTTCTTTAATATTTATGACAACCAGGAGATTGCCAAGTTTTTAGGGAGGGGGATGGTTGAGTATGGTTAGTGCAATTTGATGTCTTTGTTTTGAAATGCATAATTTTAACGTGATTGATCGCTATTTCTACGCTTAATTTTGTTTGTCTGGCTCGCCTGTCGAAGTTAACTATGTTTGATTTGAGGTTCATGTCTTTTGAGCGTGCATAAGTGCATAAATTTCAAAATTCTTATTGTTATTTATATATTGTAAAATGGTACTTGGACGCAATTGATTTCGCAAAACGTTAAAAGCAACGTCAATTTAAAAACTTTTTCATGCAAAAAACCTGTGAGTAGCCTGGGCGATCATCATCTTTGCATGTGCTTGAATAAGTTTCAGTCTTGATATCTCTTTGAAACCGCTGTGTGTAGTTGATTTTGAAAATGAGGTTAAGGCACATATAAAACCTTATTCCGGCCATATCCATATGTTTTAGCCACTATAAATTCCGAATGAGCCCCTCATAGCCAAATAATCCATGCCTATATCCTTGAGTGATTTTATTGAGTCGACCCCTACTAACCCATTAAAAGCGTGGGGTAGGAGTTTGTTATGTATCTATTGGTTATTAGTGTTTTGGAAATTTTATTAGGGATTTATGAATTTTTGTAATTAAGGACCATCATCCGATAAAAAAGTGAATAAAAAAAAAGAAAAAGATCCCATAAAAATAGAAAAGGGACAAAACTAAAAAAAGAAGAAAAAAAAGGATGGTGAGTCTAGTTGAATTTGTGTTAGTCATTGCCTACGCGCTAATGAAGGCTTGTGTTTATTATTGATTTTTTTATGAAGCCTAATGTTTTAAAGGCAAGAGTTGTGTAGAAGCGTATTATACGCATCAATTGTGTTTAAGTGGTTTGAGTTACAAGTCGGTTTTAGATTATCGAGTTGAGAAATAGCCTATGTTTAAAGGCTACGTTATGAGTGTTTAGTGAAGTTTTTCTTTTGAACGTGGTGAAGCATTTTGCTTCTTGATTAGATTAGGTTGGGCGAATTATTTAGCCACACGACTTATATTCCATATCCGTCCAAGGAGCCTTACATTACAACCCGAAAAGACCTTTTCCGATTCTTAGTTCGATAACACACTTAATTTGCGATTGAAAAGAGATTGATTTTCCTTGGTTATTTATTGTACTTGTAACTGTATGATTTTAGTGTATATACTTCCCATGCAGCAACTGCTTGAGTGCTTTGAGTGATCACCCTTATATATATTTTTTCCTTTGAGAGGATGCATATATTTGTTTTTGAAGCGATAATGTAATAAGGGTGGAGTGTTTGGCGTTGCTTGACTAGTACCTATATTTTCAAAATTATCTATGTAGCACGACACGACTCCTTGCTTGAACTTATTTTCTTTCTAAGTTACACTTTGAACTTAACGTCTGTTCGAGGATGAACAAACAATTAAAGCGTGGGGTAGTTGATTAACACATATATGTCTTGATTTTTAGTAGTATTTTAGTTAATTTTTCTTATTATTTTTGGTGAAAGTTGGATAAATTGAGCATATTTTCATATTTTCTTATCTCCAACTTATTTTATATTATTTTAATTATAATTAATTAATTTTATGTTTATATTAGGTATTTTGAAGATTTATGGTTTGGACATAGTCAAGAATGGGTCTACAAGTGGAGTTTCATCGAAAACGGGCCTCAATTTGAAGAAGTAGCAAGAAATTGAAGCTGCCACACCTTTTAGAAGGGTTATTCTTCTGGAACCGATGTCGATTGAGGCTAACGGTTACACTTAGCGGTCACTCCAACCGTTAGCTGTTACCGCTAACCCTTAACGGTTACTGACACCGATGTTAACGATCAGAGTGCTGAATTCAAGAGCTAACGGTAACTTTCTATAACGGTTGCCTTATAACCGTTGTAGTCAGCCCGAAAGCAAAATAAAAATAGTTAACGGTTACACCAACCCTCAGCACCAACCGTTAGCGGGCCCAGGAAGCCAAGAACAGATTTTAAGCTATCTTGCGGCCCAAGTTTCGACTTTTCTATAAAAAGGCTTCATTAATCCGAGTTTTGACATACTTGTAACCCTAAATACTCACCATAAACATAATCCTAGGGTTTGGAGACGGATTAAAAACACCAAAAATGCGAGGATCGAAGAGAGATCGAAGATTCAACGACGACGAGTTCTGGAGCCCGTTCGACGCCGTTCATCCGTTTTCGTCCGTTTCGCTGCGTTTACTCTTCGGAATAGCCGAAGTACTTTCTGTTCCAGTAGCTATATCAAGTAATCTGAACCTTTTAATTAGTTTTCTTAGTTTCAATTATTCATTTTCAAGTTTCGATAATAGTTAGTTTATGTTCGCTTCGTTTGGATTTGCTGAACGTATTTAGTTTACTAATCTCAGTTTATTTTCAGTTTTTCATGCTTATTATTGGATGTTTGATGTTCTGCTTGGTTAAAGTTCATTCATGCGTTGAATATTCATAGTTTTCAAAGTTAACCGTTACTGTTAACCTTTGGTGCAACCCTTAATAGCAACCCTTAGCAGTAACTGTTACTGTTAACCGTTACTGTTAACTGTTGGTGCAACCCTTAACAACAACCCTTAGCAGCAACCTTTAGCAATTTCTAGTTGGTTTAGATTTATTTGTTAATCGAATTCATTTTATGCATGCTGTTTGGGAATTTTAGTTGTTATTTAATTTCTGAAAGTTATTTCTTAGATACTTTAAATTATTAATTAGTTTTGATTAGTGATTAATTAATTAATTAGTTTAATTGTTTTGAGTTTAGATAATTTAAATTAGTTTTTTTTATCTTAAGTCTTGTTATTTAAATTCGTAGATAATGATTTTCATCAAATCCCCCCTATTTGTATACGTTACTTGTTAATTGAACAAACTATTTAAGATTCCAATTGTATGTTCCTCGATAGACGACTCGAGTTAACTTTGCCGCCCTACACGCGATCCCGTTCTCTTGCGGGCAAGCTATTGAATTTCTGACAAATATTTATAAGTAGGCGACACAAAAGCTTGAATCACCATGGCATGTGAAAATGAAACTAGATCATCATCAACTCCTAAGTCACATTCTAACTCATGAAAATAAACCACATATTCATCTGAAATAGCAGATCTCCTTTGTCTTTGAGATCTACGTAATTGTGTTTCATGTGGTTCATTTATTACAGGCTCATTATCATTATTGTGAGTTTCATGGTCATTAATGTGTTGTTCATGCCCAATATTAGGCTGTTCAACAATGGGAGGAACAACAAATTTACAAGGAGTTATGGGCAAAGGGATTTTCACCCTAACTTCTTGAATATCCACATTTCGTGGTTCTTGGCTCCCACTAATTTCACAATTTTCAATGAACCTAGCATTTCCAGTTTCAAAATTCTTGTACTATGATTAGGACAGTAAAACTTATACCCTTTAGACTTTTAAAAATAGCCAATGAAGTAACCACTAATGGTCTTTGGATCCAATTTCTTTTCTTGTGGATTATAAGCTCTTACTTCTGCCGGGCAACTCCAAACATGCAGGTGCCTTAAACTAGGTTTCCTACCAGTCCACAATTCAAGAGGAGTCTTAGGAACTGACTTAGTAGGAACCCTGTTTAACAAATACACGACAATTTTAAGAGCGCGCATCCACAATGATGTGGGTAATGAAGAACTACTTAACATACTCCTAACCATATCCAAGAGAGTACGATTACGTCTTTCTGCTACACCATTCTGTTGTGGTGTACCTGGCATAATATATTGAGTACATATACCACACTTTTCAAGGAATTTGGCAAATGGGCCCGAACATTGCCTAGATTCATTATATTTTCCATAAAATCCACCACCTCTATCAGATCTAATAATCTTCACTTTTCTATCTAGCTGTCTTTCAACCTCAGTAATAAATACCTCGAGGGCATCTACCGACTGAGACTTTTCATTTAATAGATAGATATAATCATAACGTGAAAAATCATCGATAAAAGTGATAAAAATATCTTTCTTTTTTCTGAAAGAGGAAACATCAAAAGGCCCGTAGATATCGGTGTGTATTATTTCAAGAAGCTGTGTGCTTCTAGTGGCTCCTTTATTTGTGTGTTTTGTTTGTTTTCCCTTAATACAATTCACACAAATGTAAAGATTGGTAAGATCCAAATCTGGAAGGATTTCGTTCTTTACCAATCTTTTCATTCGTTCTTTGGAAATATGCCCCAAACGTTTATGCCAAAAGAAAGCAGAATTCTCATTCACTAAACCACGTTTAGTTCCAACATTATGATGCAGGGTTAAAAGAGTCTCAGCAAAATTATTATCGAGTTTAAATTTATAAAGACCATCATTAAGGACACCAGAACCAATAAAAAGATTTTGTTTAAACAAACTAAAACATCCATTCTCAAATTTAAAGGAATATCCAACAAAATCAAGTCTTGAAAGAGAAACCAAATTACGAGAAATGGAAGGTACATAAAGAGTTTGAAACAAACCTAAATGGTGTCCGGAATCTGAAATAAGACGATAAAATCCAATAGCTACAACTGGAGCTTTGACTCGATTTCCCATGTACACATACTTTTCATTTGAAACATGAGTGGTGCAGCCGGAATGAAGCCACCAGGTATTATTAGGAACTTTAACTAAATTTGATTCGAAACATACGAAAGCCTTAAGCATACCTTTCTTTTCGAACCATGCCTTACGTTTCAGGCAATCTCTTTGGAAGTGTCTGGGTTTCCCACAGAAATGACACTTCAGATCATTGTGTTTCTTTTTCTGGATTTGGACAGATGACTCATTCACTTTCAATGGTCCATGCTTGCCCTTTCCTTTCTTTCTTCCGAATTTCTTACCAGCTCCATGATTGGTAACGAGATGAATGGAATGAATACCCTGACTCTTAATCCGTGTTTCCTCCTTAACTAACATACTATGAAGTTCATTCACATTCCATTTGTCTTTCATGGTGTTATAGTTCATTTGGAAAGGACCATACTCAGAAGGCAATGAATTCAAAATAAACTGCACGAGGAAGTTATCACCCACAGTCATCCCTAAGGACTTAAGTCTTGCTGCAATGTTCATCATTTCAATGATGTGCTCATGCATGCTACGAGAACCACCAAACTTCATGGTAGTTAAAGTAGCCATTAATGTCCCACCAAGAGACTTATCAGTAGTTTGGGAGCGTTCTCCCACTGATTTCATGAATTCCTTAGCATTTTCAGTTTGAGGGAGAGTGGACTTGATGTTGTTTGCTATACTCATTTGCATAAGCATAAGGCTTAGCCTTTTCGATCTTTCCTAAGCATTATGGACAAATATTTCAGTGTCGCTGCTAGTATCAGTAATAGCAGCAGGCTTTTCAACTTGAAGTGCTAAGTCAAGATCCAAAACACCAAGGTGAAATTGGATTTGCTCTCACCATTCATAATAGTTAAGCCCATCAAATACAGGAACAATCGAAGCATGCGAAAAAAGAGAAGCATGAATAGGTACTGCAATTAGAAGAGTTGATTGGTACATTAACGCTTTGAGATTACATAATTCGGATTCGAGAATAGAGACAATAAATGTACATTGAAGTTCTCCTTTGGGCGATCCAACAATGTACTACATTAAATGTAATTGATGCTAAAGGTTAAATTTTCTAAATAATTGGTATTTAAATATTTTAATTAAATATGTTCGCCATCTTTGGATATGCTAACACATCTAATAAAATATTTCAATTAACAACAATAATGTTATTGATTATAAATATAATTGATCTACCTTTGGGTGGATCATTAAATACTCTATAATCAATAAACGTCAATATACCCAATATTATATCATAGTGTCATTTCGATTATAGCATCACATAATTAGGCAAGTTAATAGGTGCACCCTGTTTTACTACGTGATGATATATGAAAGTTATACGTGATGATATATGATAATTATACGTGATGATATGTGACAAAAATTTAGAGTTTAGGGTTCCATTCTAGAGTTTAGTTTTACATTTTAGGGTTTAGTTTTCTATTTTTAGGGTTTAATATTTCATTTTAAGGTTTAGTTTTTAATTTTTTTATTTAATTTTCCATTTTAGGGTTCCGACAAAAATCTATCATTCTACCAGTTATATGTAATGATATGTGTTAGTTTTATGTGATGATATATGCCAGTTATATGTAATGATATATGATAGAAATTTATGATTTAGAGTTTAATATTCAATTTCAGGGTTTAGTTTTTCATCTTAGGGATTAGTTTTCCATTTTTAGGGTTTAATTTTTTATTTTATGTTTATTTTTTTTTAAATTTTAGCATTTTAAATTTTAGATTTAGAATTTCAATTACTTGTGATGATATGTATCAGTTATATGTGATGATATGTGCCAGTTATATGTGATGATAGATTACATTACAGGGTGCACCTTACAAGGTGCACCTGGGTTCATGGTATACTCTCACACATAATTATAGGTAACTGAATTTTTATTTAATTTGACATTTATAATAAACTTTCTAATTTGGCCACTTTGGTGACTAACCAATTATTCATAATATATAAGTCAAATTAAATAATAAATATTACAAATTAGATAACTTCATAGTTAAGCCACTTTGATGGTAAACTAAATCATCTATTAAAAAACTTCAAATACGCACAATAATAATTGCAACTCAATTCACAATCATAATTAATTCATATAACAAACCGGTTGTTCGGCATAAATGGATTACAGATAATACATCAATAAAGAAAACACGATCACCTAATTGTGAATAGATAAACATAATGAACTCATAAAACAAAACTTTTATCCATACAAAATCAATACAGTAGGAAATAAAATGAATATTATTCATGCCAACAAGCCGAGGTCATCCGTAATTATTGTTCACAATTATTATTAGCATCTCAATTAATCAGTAATCAAAATTGATCACTATATTTACCCATGCAATTTGAGCACGATTATTGTGGCCAGATACACCAAAACCCATGACATATGTACAACGGATATATAAACAAGTATCAAAACACATAAAATCATCTAAGAAATTTGAGCACCGATTATTGTGGCCAGATATCAAAACCATGACATATGTACAACAGATATATAAACAGGATCGTAAATGATATCACATACGCAAAACATAAAAATTACAGTGGAAATATAAATACACAATTTGCCATACATAAATCGAAAAATCAATCGAAAAATCATGAGTTCATAAACCTGGCTCTGATACCACATGTTAATTGTTTTCATAATTAGTCACCAATAAAACATAAATGAGTTCCAGATCTTGAACTTCATGATTTTCAAAATTAATTATAAATAATAACATGACTAACCGTGAGCAGCCATGTTCTTCCCTGTGCTGGTCGGTGTGATTGTTGAATTTAATTTGCGTGAGTTTGATAGAAAGTTATTTGCAGAACACGAATCACAAGGTCTATCAACGTGTGAGGAGTTGGGTTAAAAACCAACTCTTTTAACTGACCAATAATATATTAATAAAACTTATCTATTAAATTTACTAATTATATAAATCATTAATTAGATATTAAAACTCATTAATTAACATCTAATTTATATATATGGCACATTGACCACATACATCTAACAATTCCGGCCCACAACTCTCAATTTACATATGGGAAGAATATATATATGGAAAATTCTATACTATTTTCACTAACATATTTATATATGTTAATTCAATCAATAACTGACATATTACTAAATCAATGTGTGGGTAACAGAAACATAGTACCCCCCCTCCACACACACACACGCACACGCACGCACGCACGCACGCACGCACACACACACACACACACACACACACACAACACACACACACACACACACATATATATATATATATATATATATATATATATATATATATATATATATATATATATAGGTTGGGTTCAAATGAGAACCCGTCATTATATGTGAACCTAGGGACTCATCTTGACCATTAGATTGGATAATCTTGATGGTTGAGAACATGACATGTCAGCATGGTAATATTGTAAAAAAATGCATTAATTAATTAAAAAGGGTATTTTGGACATATATCAACGTTTATAAAGAGCACTACATTGTTCTTTAGAAAGCACAATAGATTAAGAAAAAAAACACCACGATTGTATACAAAAAGTATCGCAAATTTCGTCTATAAACTGCAAATTCAAAAATTTGAAATAAAACTCAAATCTTCAACAAACCATAACTTTTTCAATTTTTATTCGTTTTGAATGAAATATATATCAAATTAATCACATTCTCAAGATCTACAATTTAAGATACATATTGCATGTTTTAAAACGAATATAATATATATATATATATATAATAAATTAAAAAAAAAACTGGATAGTAAAAGCATCGCACATGACTGATTTTAGCACTACAGTACTGTATAAAAAGCACAATGAATTTGGACATATAATTGCACTGTGCAATATTTGGAGTGCTTTTTCTTATATTATTACAGTGCTTTTGAAACTACACTACCACTGCTTTTTATTTTTCACCATCGCCGTCGTTCGAAATCCAACCCAAAAACCCTCGGCCATAGCCGCCAAGTGACAGCCGACAAACAAAGGATTTAAACCCCCAACCACAGCCGTCCGAATCAACCCCGTCAATCTAAAATCGCCACCATCCAATGACCCCACTGCCGCCGTTCGCAGCACCGGAAATCCCAATACCCAAAACTGACTGTCGACAGACCGCCTCCTAATTCAATCCCGACACAGCCACCATCGCCACCGCTAAGCCACGATAGCCCGATTCCAACCCATCACCTCATCCGGCACTTACGGACCCAAAGTCACGGCTTTCGCCTCCGAGCCACCACAGACCGCCGACGATTTTAAATCGAGCGCCACATCCGCTCTCCGCCTCCATTTTCCATTCGCCAAGCCACAACTGTTGGATCCCTCGCCAACACCGGACGTCGAGTGCTATTGCCCGCCGATTGAAGTCGTCGCCTTCGATGCCTGCCCACATTCGCCGGAAGAGCCGCCGAACGCCATCACCTCTGAAGCATTCGCCAACGCCGGCCGTCGATTTCAGTCGGCCTGAAGCCGTCGTTCGGAGAAGGTGGAGAGGTCGTCTGCCTGTTTAAGCCGGAGCCCCCCCCCCCCCCCCCCCCCCCACTGTTTGTCACCACTGTCGTTGTCGAACGCCACCACCCTAATTGCCGTCGCCAACGCCGTTTGTTCGTCGGTGCTGTGGGTCGCCAATTTCTGAAATCGGGAAATCTGGGGCTACGCCGCACTTCCAGCCAGTCGGGCGACTGAGCTTGGTGGAGAGAGGGTCGCGCGGCGGGCCTGAGTTTTGGGGAAGAGATAGGGTTTGGGGAAGAGAATGAGAAGAGACGGGAATAGTTGATTTTGGGATTAAATTTGATTCAGAGGTTTAATGTAAAATTACATAAACACCCTTTCCTACCATATAATTAATTTAATGAAATTAAAAAAATAGAAAAAATCTGGTCCACACCACATTATTAGATCTAAGGTCAGAATTAGTCCCTATGTTCACATATAATGACGGGGTTCTCATTTGAACCCAATCATATATATATATATATAAGTCCAAAAAAATCCCTCTATTTAGCTTCATCTTTTTTCAAAAAGTGTTAAATATAAGAAATAATGGGTTCATCTGTGTTTTTATTTTTTTTTTAAATCTTTTAGTTCAATCTTAGCTCCATCTAAACAGTGTTAAAAAATATTGAATTTATTTAATTTAGAAAAAAAACCAGGCCAAACCCATTTTCTGACCTAACTCCGTCATTGTTTACAACAAGAATAGACCAACTAAAGTTCAAACGAACAATGGTATCAAAGAAATTGACTTCTCATCGAGCGCAACAGGGGCGGATTCAGGATTATAAGTGTGGGGAAGCCACATACTAATATATAAAGATAATTGTGATAAACGGTGGGTTTACGATAAGAGTAGACTCGTTTGAAAGCAAAGAAAAAAGAAAAAAATTGCCTTTTACTTGTACATTGTTGTTGATTATTAGTGAGACTAATATGAAAAAAGTGAATGGAATGTATTTATTCATTTTATTGCTGCTAATTGGTGGGTGATAATAGAGAAATAAAAATTAAATAGAAAGAAGAAAAGGGAAAAAAAGAAAAATTAAAAGAAAAAAGAGGGTAATAACAAGTGGAAAAAATTTGTGAGACTAATACGAAAAAATGAACGGAATTTGTTTATTCCTTTTATTGCTGCTAATTGGTGAGAGATAATAGGGAAACAAAAATTAAATAGTAAGGAGAAAATGAAAAAAAAATATAAAGTAAAATAAAAAAGAGGATAAAAACAAGAGGAAAAAAAAAGGGAAAGACGGTCAGAGATAGTAGAGAAATAAAAATGAAATAGAAAGAAAAAAATGGCAAAAAGTAAAAATTAAAAGAAAAAAGAGGGAGGAAAAAAAAGGGGAAAGAAGAAAAGGGTAAAAAATAAAAATTAAAAGAAAAAAAGAGGGTAAAGGGGGTCAAACCTGCAACGTTATGGGATCAATGTTAGTACTCAAACCACCACAACAACATAGTTAATTGTACATTGAGGAGACTATTTAATATTTTACACAACATAAATAAATAAAATCCTATGTAGTATTTTTTTTTTTGAATTTATTAATGTCAATTAATACTTATAGAAATCAGTGTTGGAATTAGTATATTTGTTATTGGAATAGTAAGATTTTACATTGTAATCATTAAATTTCAATTTATCATTTAAAAAAATAGTATTTCAAGAATATTAATTAAGAATATGTGTGAAAATTAAAATTTAATAATATATTAAATATAACTTATATTTGTAGAACGGACAAAAATAAAATATTAGACTATTTTGATGGGAGGGGTGAGAGTATATAATTGAACCATTCAAAGTTATCAAAACACAAAAGAAAACAAAAGCAAAGTCAAAGCATACTTTTGCGCTATAAATACTTGAGTGTTCATTTAAGGAGTTGGAGACCATTCAGTTACTTATATCAAATATATAATAATTGAACCATTCAAAGTTATCAAAATACAAACGAAAACAAAAGCAAAGTCAAAGCATACTTTTGCGCTATAAATACATATAAGTGTTCATTTAAGGAGTTCGAGACCATTCAGTTATTTACTTATCAAGTATATATACAAGCAAGTATATATAATTGAACATTCAAAGATCAAAATACAAAAGAAAACAAAAGCAAAGTCAAAGCATACCATCCATAAATTCTCCTTGCTAGTCTGGTCTCCATCATATTATGCGTGTGTAATTAAATCAAAATTTTTGTGCTAACTCGCTCGTTTTACTACATGCATAAGAATCATATACCCAGCTTCTTAACAAAATGGTTTATTATTCCATTTTAATCCATTTCACAAACATAGTTTACTTAACATATTTAATATATCATTAATTTTTAATTTTCACTCATATTATTAATTAATATTATTGAAATACTAGTTTTCTACATCGTAAATTAAAAATTGATTATTACAATGTAAAATTTTACTATTCTAATAAAAAAATATACTAATTCCAACACTGATTTCTATGTGTATTAATTGACATTAATAAATTCAAGAAGGGTATACTTGAAAAATACAAACTAAATTAATGACTTAACTATATAAACTACCCATTTCTTAATCTATGTGAAATCAACCGCAAGACTATTATTTTGGGACGGAGGGAGTATGTGATTGGAAGTCCATTAGAAAAAACAAACTAGAACAAAATAACCAAAGCCGAAAGGCTCCTGAAGACGTCAAATGCAAAATACTGACCTCAAATATGCAATCAGAGACCTAATATACCTCCAAAAGGTTCCTGGCGACCTGATCGATCTTTCCTTTAAAACAAAACCCAAGTCAGGCGGTGGATAGTCCCGATGTATGCCCTCCGATACTTAAGTTAGATAGTGTTTGAGAAAGTTATGCGAGATTTTAAAACGTAGGATAAAATCAACTTAGGGGGAATATAATGAGGCCTGAGTCCTCTTTATATAGATGAGAGATATGTTCCCAATCTAAAGTTCACATCCCCCATTTGAACTATAATTCCACAAATAGTGACCGACTTAGAATTATAATTCCTCCTATATGCTAAGTTTTCATACATATGAGAATTCCCGCTAAATTACCGTACTAACCATGTCCATAATCCTAATCCGCCGGGACCCCATAAAATAATACATATTAGTCCAACAGTGCCCAAAATCATGTTAAATCATAAAACCCAGCCCTCAGCACCGAGATACCATTCAGTCCCGAGCTGGTTATAAGAGCTCGCCACTTCATTAAGAGCTCGTCACTCTTATACGAGAGGTCACTGGTCCCCAAAACAGCTCGCCTACCTCTCAAAAGGATTGCATTTTGTAGATAAGGGGTCATTTACTAAATTCGTATAATATCTGCATGGTTGACGATGTGAATATTTGATATCGTATCAGTTAGTCCCCCACATTCTACTTGGTTGAGGTAGGAAACCAAGTTGAATGTAATCATGAGTTAACTCCAGAAGTCAAATCGCCATGCCTCTTTGTAAAAGCGCGAAAACATCAGCCATTACCTCCATTTAAGAACATTAAATGCGTTCTGAAAAGTGTCGGACACACGTCTCCAGCCCATTACCTCGTAATATATTTAATCTTGTGGGCCAAAAATGAAAGGTTCACAATAAACCCTACCAGCTTTTCCCGCCGATCGAAACCCTTCTTTCCTTTCAACTTACGCGTCGTTCTATACACAAAAATACCTTTTCATCTTCATCCTTCCTCATTTCAAGAGAACAAAAACAAATTTCTGTCATTTTTCTCTGGAAAAAATACCTCCAGAGTTCTGCAACAAAAATCATAAGTATCATCAAGCGCGATAAATCCAGCACACCAAAATCATCATGATAAGTAAGTCCCCCTAATTCATCGTCTCAACACTAATTGTTCCATTTTTCCTGCAAATTACTATTTGCTAAGTATAACTTTTTTATGTTCCTTCCCTCCCCATTATTTAACTGTTATAATCATATAGCAAATTTAGCTTCATCCGCCTGCGACTCTCAAAACCCTAACTTACCCGCGCGAGATATACCATCCGAGACAGAGTCTGTAGAGATTCCTCTCAAATGTCGGATTAGAAAAAGAAATCCAACTGCGTCCCGACCCGATTTAACTGATGAACCGGAGGGAAACATTTCTTGGTCAGAAATTGAGGCTCAGACCAGAGCCTTAACTGAAAATATTCCCGAAGGCATCCCCATAGCACAACCAGAAATGCCTTTAACTTCTCAACCTGATTTTTTTCCTTACCAACCCTATAACCGTAGTCCCATCAGCGGCTCATGCCGACCTGCCTTCTCTCCCACTAGCTACCAGGATAGCAGCGGGAAACCCTTGGATACTCCCTGACTGGAGTAATCTTGATGATTTTATCAAAAGCCTTAACCTTCTAGAAACTATTAAGCCTATTTTCTTGTGATCAGAAATGCTACAATCCGAATTGACAGTTACAGCCATTTGGACTGTATTGGACTAGAGCTGACATCATCCGACGTGGCGTAGGCTCCAAGTACTCACAGCTGGCTCTTGTGATGACCTCTCGTGTTGGTACTTACGAGACCTACCAGGTCGGCACTCATGCGACCTGAACTTATCAAGTCGCCAATTAGGTATGTTATCGTGCGATTTGAATCCATTAAGTCGTTGTGACTAATACTGTCTTTTAACACAACTTAAAATAATAGGCATATTTCTCGTCTAACATGGGTTTATTTCATGCGACCTTGAGAACGTGCCCTTCTCCATAAAATCTTTAACGTCCGTAAAAGATTGAACATTTTCTAAGCATATTCTATATGTAACAAAAGAATTACTGATGTCAAAAATTGAGTGGTGTAAAAAAGTACTACTATTGGCTTCATTTTCTGAGACCTCGGTTGGCTTCAGTTTCAGAGAACATTCCTTTTAACATGCCTTATTACTTCGGAAAAATACCCTTATTTACTTATTTTTACCAAAAGTGTCAATTAGTTTTACTTTCAAATTTTATTTTCACCATTTTTTTTTGAACACCTACTTTTAATTAGGGCAAATCCGCCTTAGGTGAAACTCAATTTGGGGCTTTATAATTAATGTCATCGCGTCTTTTAACATATACAATATTTATAAATTCAAATAAATAAAAAAATTTGCATAACAACATATAGTTGCATAGTTCATCATACATTAAGTTTTCTAATTACACAAAAATTGCTCAAAGTTACAAAAAGAGCTTCTCAAAGATTATAATAGCCGAAATGTAAAATTGAGAACACTTTATTTAAACTTTACGCTCCTAACATTTTGAGATGAAAAATAATCAACTAAACGGTTACAATCGATGTATACTAACAAGTGATTACTATAAAATTCAAATGAAATCTTAATCCATTCCACATGAAATAGTTACATTTTGAAAATTTCAACTTCTAGCCAACTTAATAAACGCCCCAATCAAGAATATTCATGTAAAACATTAAAACTTACCAAACTCTAATTGTTTAACATTGGATATGGTACTACATACTTGGAATCATTTATCTTTGGTGGTGAGAATTGAGATGAAATCATAGAAGAAGTACAAGAAGGACTACATCAATTAAATGAAATAAAAATTAAAATATAGATATTATTATATAAATCTGAGCTCACGATATAAGAGTTTTGATTGGAAAAACAGGTATGAGGACCCTAATTGGTAAAAGAATATTGGGGGCGTAGGCCACTCGCCTTTAGAGATGGCAATGTCAAAACTAATACAATTTCTTGATTGATTATTAGCTAAATAAAATGGGATTGGATTGAGCACAAATTAAATTGGGTTGGTAAAGGTACGTCTACCTCCGTCTCTGTCCCTGCTTGAAAAAGTCATTCTCATCCTCATTCCGTCCACACTTTAAACTAAGTGGATATTCCCACCCTCGCCCCCGCGGGTATATTAGTTGCCTCCACTTTCACCCGCAAAAACCAATCACCTGCCCCCGTTCGTTTACTCATTTTTTTACCCGCTTGTACCAGTCTACATTTTAGTACTTAAAAATTTTAAAAAAAAAATTATAAACTTGATTTTTAAGTTTACTTAAATATAAAAAAAGAAAATTACAAGAAAATTCAAATAGCATAACAAATATTTAGTCTATTACATTTAAAAATGGTTCAAATATAAAAAAATATAAATATTTAAATAATAATATATGCGGGTTTGAAACGGATCTCAAACGAGGACGGATACACATGAGTATCGACGGGGGAATATTATCCTCATCTTCATACCCAACGCTGCAAAAACTCACAATTCTATCCCCGCCTCCATCCTCATCCTCGCTTAAAGCGAATAATTCCCATCTCGTCAAGACAGAAGCAATTAATTTTCATTTAACCAAATTTATTGTCATCTCAACTCGCCTTGCTTCTGATATTTTTCTAATGGCCACTAATCTAAGAATTTAAACTATTAGAGAGATGTGTCATTTAATATTTAATGACTCTAACATGCCCCTGACATGCTAGTGAGTATTTATGAACTCTTGAATGACGAACGCATTTGATAAAATTCGAATTCAAGATCTCTTGTTTGGCCTGTTGATCGGCTCATCTAAAAGTTTAAATTATAATGTGTCATTTAATATTTAATTATTCTAATAGTGTTCAAATCAAATTTTCTCTTTTTTTTATACGAAAAGACCAAAACAATTTCTGAAAGTACATGAAAATGAATGGGTACGACTCTGACATGCATGTTCAGCCCCCCTAGATAGACGATATGAAATATTTGAATAAGTGGAATATATATCTTAGTCTGCCTATATATGTTTCATTAGCTAGTTAACTCTGCTCTTAACAATGTACATGTGACATTTTATGAACCGACAACAATCGACAAGTCACACCAACGTATTGGAAGGTCCAACACATGAAAGCTTCACTTCCATCTATTACACACTAGACAGCAGTCAGATAATTCAAAGATTTTCTTCATACATTGTCAAATCAACATATGGAATTTCTTCTTAATTTATTTTTAACGAAACTTCATCTAGTTTACGCAAAACGAGTACATTTATAAAACAATTACGTTAGTCTACTTCTGTCATTCATTCAGTGTATTAAAACAAAATATGTAAAATATAATATGGAATAAGAATCCAAATATACTAATGAATTACGTCAGTATTGTGACTTGTTCAACGTTAATCTATTTCTAATGAGTTATCAATCAATAGTTAATGAGACCAAAAAGATAGTCTCACCATGAATGTGGTCATTATTTTTTGAATTGTTTTCTCGAACGCAATTGATTTACACAAATCCCAAGTCGAACAGTATCGGTGTAAACCATTTAAAACTTAAGTCAGTATATAATAAAAGAGAAATGAAATAAGAGACCAGAATAATATTTCTGGTTGGTAATCCTCTCGTGTGTTTCATAATTCTCCTCACGATAATAGTTTGAATTCTCTATTTACAATTTTATTTAGGCAGTGTCCACCAAGTCATATGATTACTTTCAAATGAGATTAAATCTCCTAATTGTACTCAATTTTTTATAAATAAAAATATATCTTATACTATAAAATTCTTGATTTTCATAATTTTCTAATAATTATAAAATTTTATTATTATCATCATGTTACCGACTTGTAGAGGCCCGTTAATCATATTTAACCATAATAAAATATTATCATATCCACCCATGTTGTTAATTGTACTAACTATTAAGACTAATGTGTCAAAAGGAGAGCGTTTTAGGAAATATGTGGACCAAATAGAATTCTCCGAAAATGACGTGTCAGACTGTGATTTAAAGGGGTCTATTTTGGGACGAGACCAAAATTTTAACCAAGTATAAATAACAACTTTTTTTTTAAATTTATGTTAATATTTTTTTGTTCACTGTTCTAGGGTTTCGTTTCTTCTTTTCTTTGTTTTTTCCGCCTACCTCCCGCTGCCCCTTCTTTTCTTTGTTTTCGTTTCTTTGTTGGCTTTGTTTTCGTTTCTGGTAAGAATTGTTGCAGGTTTGTTCATTCAAAAGTTCCCGATCGACTGTCAATTTCTTTTACAAATTAGATCTCCAAAATATATATCTGAATATTCTTCGATTTGAATGATTAACAAATCTAAAATTTCGTTCTAAATTTCAGATCTGGATTTCATCGATTTTTAAAATTCTTCAAGTTCGTGATAGATCTGGGAAAATACGATCTGGAATCCCCATCCGGACTAATTTGTTTTTTTCAATTCGTGATAGATCTGGGAATATTGTTGTCGATCTATGATTTGTGTTGACGGGTGGCGAGTTCGATGGTGTTGACGGGTGGCGAGTTCATGAAGAAGGGGAAAATGATGGTGATTCCGTGTGGGCTGTCGTTGGGGTCCCAACGGTTGTCGGAAGGCAGAGGTGGGCCCACGTGGATAGTTCATCGAGGATAGCGTTGGAAAATGACGCTATGGTTTCGCAGTTTATGATGGAGTTGCAGGGTTTGGGGGCTGTGGATGGGGAGGACCCGCCTAGGATACTGCATTATAATCCGAGGTTGAAGGGGGATTGGAGTGGACAGCCCGTGATTGAGCAGAACACGTGTTATAGGATGCAGTGGGGGTCGGCTCAAGAGTTTTTTTGTTTTTGTTTTGCTGTGGATTTTATGGTTGAGGTGAATTATGTGTTATATTATTTTGAAGTAGATTATTGTTTGGATATGTGATTTTAGTTGTTGATGTTCTGTGGAATGGTGTTATGGATTATGGTTGGTGGATGAAATGTTGAGGTTGTGATTTGATATGATATTACTTGAAGAATTTTGATTTGCTAGTGAACAGTGATGGAAAATCTTGGGGAAAAAAGGATGAATATTTAGAATGAGATTAGGGAGATGAAAATGTAACAATACAATTTGATTTGATTGGTATACGTGAGTGGGTGATTAGTAGAAGTTGTGGGTAAATATGTAATAATAATTTATTCTTTTTCTAAAAACGTGTCAATGTGATTGGTGAATGAAAAAGTGGGAGCAGTTGAATAGTTTTTCTTTTTTAATTTAATAAAACGAATCTTGGTAAAAAATCAATTTTTCATTTTTTTTCTTCTGTATAAATGAAATTGTGGCCAAACACTACCTGAATGTTTGTATACTGTTTGATATTTCTGTAAATATTTGTTTGTGAATGATAAATTGAAAATACTTTAGAATGAAAGTGATGAACGTTGTTTGATGGTAAACAAATGGGAAAAATGCACATAATGGGGAAAAAATTAGATGTGTGTTTGTTAGTGCTCTTGTCTAACAATTATCATGTAAAACAAAGAAAACTTGAGGTAAAACAAACTATATAACCCATTCATAATCTTCATTAACTAAAAGTGACGGATGGTTGGATAAATGGAGAGGTTATTTGATTTTAATTGTTAAGTATTCTCTATTTGTTGGGTGTTCATTAGAGGTTTATAACATGAAGTTGTAACTCTTTATAGTTAACAATTTAAAATAATAACTAATTTGATTGTTTGCCATTGACAGGGAAATTACACGTTTTAGTTGAATTTTGTAATTTTAATTGGAAATTACACGAGAAAGATATTTAATTTGGTGAAATTTATAATTTTATTTGAAATGCCTTCGTAATAGTTAGATTTCGCAATTTTTTCAGCTTTTTTTTTTTTTTTTTTTCGTGTAGCTATGGCGATGGTTCGTGGTAATGTTTGAGATTGTTTGGAGAAATTACTCTTCGTTGTTGTTTCTTCCTTTGGAGATGAACTGGTATAACTTTTATTTGTTTTTTGGAATACATATGATCAAAAGAGTTTTTGCGCAAGGTTACTAATTTGCTGTCAATTTTTATTCATGGAATTTTTCAATGCTGCCTAATGTAGGGAATTTTTTCCCGATCTGTGAATAAATTGTTTTCAGGATTAATTTCAGGGATTTTTTTTAGGGTTTTTTCTGTAAATTTTTCCCGGTATGTGAACAATATGTTTTATGAAATATATACTTTCCATTTTTTTGAGGGTTTTTTTCAGAGTTATTTTACATGGATCCGTCCACATTTTTCAGAAAAATTCGAACAATATTATATTGTTCATTTTTTGTTGTAGTTAAAAAAAACTTCATTCCATTTTTGTAATAACTCTTTCTAGAGAATTACAAATCAATCGACCAACCAAATCGGCGAAACCAATAAAAATCGAATTGAAATTCAGTCGATTTGTCCGATTTATAGGAGACCATGCACGATTTTTATGGATTTAGGCAGGTCTGGAAAAAACAAATCGAATAGAATAAATCGGCGTAATCCATAAAAATCGATGCAGATCTTGAAAAAAAATCGGTTTTTAGGCTTTTATGGATTCAGGCGAATCTGGATTCGCCTCGAGGTTGAGATTAGATCAAGTTCTGTCGAGTGTTCTATGGAAGCAGTTGGGCTGTTTAGAAGCTCTCGGGCAGATATGGATTCAGGCAAAATTAATTAAATTTTTTTTTTGATTTCCGATTAAAAAAAAGAGTTTATTGACATTTGGTTTGTTTTAATGGGCTAATATTTAATAAGTTCAGATTTTTTTTTACGTGTTTTTCTGGAATAAATTGTATTTTAGATTGTTTATTGACATTTGGGTTGTTCTTGATAACAAAATTCAGATTTGATTATTTTTAACAGATTTGCCCCATTTATTCCCTCGGATTAATGGTATTTTAGATTACATTTTGTAATTTTTTCGCATTTCGACATATTTTTTGTTCCTAAATTTGTTTATTTTTCAAACTTTTCAGATGAAATGGATTTTAGATTAACAAATGGAGCAAATATGTTAACGCTATTAAATCCATAGATCCAATCTACTGCTAAGGGAGACTCAAGGGAAATCCAATTCTTGGTTTGGATATGACTACAAGGGAGATCCAATCTACTGCCAAGGTTTTTTTAATTTTAACATTTTATAGTAAACCATTCTATATCAATATAATGCAACTTTGGTATGTTTTGAAAACAATTTTCTTTTCTGAAGCAATTTATAAAGTGAGTAATTATTCTAAATATTTCCACGCAGATTGTTGTCCTCACCACCAGTTTAGCCATCCTTATAATTTGTGCCAGCAAGTCGACCATCTAATGTGTATAAGTTCCGCCAATTCTCAATCGTAGTCTGTTACTGTAGAGATAATTTAAAAAAAAAGAATATATATATTGAGGTTTCTCATTATGAATTATGATAGAGGACTCTCTACATTCATTTTGTATTATGAAGTTAACAAAAATACCTCTCAATCTATAAAAGGCAATTCCTATCAATTTCAAAAGATAAAATAAAATTTTCCAACTTTTTAAAATAATTTCAACTCCTTGGTCTCTTGGAAAATATCATTTAACAGAAATTACCAATCAAATTTTATAGGAGACGCTTAGTTATTATGAATTATTTTTTGCTTTTATCCGATATGATAGATAACATCCCCTTAGTCTACGATGTGCATCTTTTTCATGCATGATCATTAATGAGTGGTATCTCATGATGAGACTATCTGAAAGCTGGAGCTGGCATCACAGTCCAAGTGTTACTATTGAACTTAATTGTTTCTGAAATGCCCTTTTGAACTCAACTTCCAACTTTTAGTCCCTTTGAACTGCTTATCCATATTATCTGTTCGGGTTACCGTGAGTGTGTAAGAATAAAATAATTCCTGAATCTTATGATGTGGTAAAATTTACTCCAGATTCTCATAACCTTACAATGTAGATAACGGGGATGAAGGACTTTTGTGGTGGTTCTGTTGACTTACTTTTTGGATTTTTTATACTTCTTTCAGACTATTATCTGAAATGTGTTTGATTTTTTTTTTCAAGATTTCTTTTGGCAAGGATCATCGATGAATCGCAGTCGAGCAATTTAGATTTTATATCTCTGTGTCGCCGGAGGCCAGGGATCTGTTGAGGAAGATGATTTGTAAGGATGTTTCTAGAAGGCTATTGGCAGTAAGGATTCCTTCAAAAACAAGTGTAGGTGGAAATTTTCATTTATCGATATATTTTTTTTCGACTCCATTTTTTCCCAATAAGTTATTTTGTACAGATCGGAATAAATTGTTTTCCGACTCCCTTTTTTTTCGTGAATTATTTAGTCCGAGCAGAGAACTCGGCAATGTTAAGAAATTGGCTGGGATGGACTAGGACATTCTGAGCGGGTAAGGTCTATGGATATAAGAATAATTCTCATATTCACGATGTTGTTAATCAATGTTACCAACACAGTTAACAACATCGACCAGAGTAAATTAAATTTATGCAGCGGAAATTAAAATATGAGAACACGATTAAATAAATTCAGTTCACAAGTAAATACTTGTGAACTTGGGTGTACAAACCCGAAAACTATATTACTTTCTCTTTAAGTTCAATACAAAATATAAAGTAATATATGAAAACTAAATATCAAGAAACTTGATACTAAATACTTGTTGCCGGAATGGCAAGATCTTCTTCGTCGGTCACGCAACTTCAAAGATCTTGTTTATCACGAACGTTGGCTCCAAGTAATTCTTCGTGTTCTTCTTTTCTTGTGCGTCTTGCGTCGTGCCTTGCGTCTCAAAATCCCGTGCTTAAAGATCGATCCAAGGTCACTTCTTCTCTTGGCTTTGTATTGTTTTAAATAGAAGAGTCCTAAAGTCCTAAACTTGGTAAATACCTAAAAACAAATCCTAATCACAATTTAGGAATAATTAAAGTCTTGTACATAAACTAGGAAACACAATATATTCCTAAATCTAGTTTCCTAACTTATTTTGTGCCCAAAAAAGGCAAACAACTAAATAAGGATTATTCCCAAGAATAATATCCTTAACAATCTCCCCCTTTTACCTTTCTGGACAAAATACCCAAGACGCATGAAAATAATCAAAAGAGTAAAAACTCCCCCTGAATTAGAAACTCCCCCTACATTAGAAACTCCCCCTAAATGAAGTATCCAATGTTGAAAACAAACAAAAACGAACCAGCGTCTTCTACATTCTTCTCCCCCTTTTTGTTCTGAAAGCAAAAGGACCTCAACAAACGAGTCCCGAAGCGCCTGGTGCTGTGCAACCTGGTTACCAAACAAAGTAATATGGGCTAGGATAAACGAAGCAGAAAAATGAACCATGTTGGTATGGATGTTGGTAATACCAGAACCAACATCAAACATGACACCAGCTCAATGAGGCGCCTTGGAGCCTAAAGAAGGTAATCAGGTTCTGTTTCACGAAAACACCAATGGGGGATTCGACGCTCAGCAATCAAGCCTCGATTTTGAAATCCCAATAACACCTCTTCAGCTTCACTCACCAAGAACCTCGTGGAGATTGGTTCCATGTCTTCAATCTCGACGGCTTGAGATGGAGCCTCATCAAAGCTAGAAGAGTGGTCGGAGGCAAAAGTTGACATTGGTGCATTGGCAGATGGAACATTGTCAGAATCGAAGCTTGGAGGAGAGGCAGGATTGTCTGTGGGGGATGTTGGTTTCAGTGTCACAACATCAGAACCAACATCAGCTGACACGACAGATTTGGACTTCTACTTTTCTCTCTTTGGGTGGATTTTTCTTATTCGCTACACGCACAGTATGTTTCCAGAGCTTTGTTGGGTGATGGTGAATTCGATATTCTGCAAAAGATTGAAAAGAACTACAAACAAAAAATCGAGTGTCGCAGGCAGTAAAATTTGGAGAAAGAAAAAGTAAAATTAAGAAAATAACTCCCCAACTCTTTCTCAAAATAAGACACACGATCTCAACTCAACTACTCCATCATCTCAATTTTGTAAATAAAAACCACAAATCCCAACTACAAATTAAAATCGAGATAGAGCTAGATTTTTATAAACCATCACCACAGTTGAACAAAGCCTTTGCAAAGTAATTTTTCACTCACCAAATTAACCTCTTATTACCTGTCCAACCGTCCGATTATAACTCCAATGAAACACGCGGTTAGAAAGATTCAAAACAAGATTAAGAGAATTCAAGATAGACACGAGCACAAACAACAGAACGCACAGCAAGATGACATCTTCACAAAGTATGAATGTTCTATGGGATGCCTAAAAATCATGACCTAAAAGGTTAAAATAGAACACTTTATGATTTCAGTGACTTGATCCAATGTTGCTTTTTATTGCTAACAACATTATAAACCAACATTGCCTCAGGTGAAGTCAATGGAAACTTACCCCTTAACCCAAGTTAATGACTACGTCAAAATCTCTCAAGAAGGCAAATTTTAAAGATTGGAGCATTTTGAGTTCAGACTTTCTTCATCCTTGAAGGGATTTAAATCTTTTATTCTTCAGCAATTGCTGTTAAACGCCTCTTGTTTTTGGACCTGGGAGAAAACCAGTTTCTGCGGGCAAGTTCCACAATCACTTAATTTCGAAGAGGTTGGTCCTTTTTGTCATCACTTTTATTGCAACACCGGACCTTATTTCACTTTCAATCAAACTCAATGCATTAGACTCATGTATGAAAAGAAAGGAAAAATGCATGCAAAATAATACAGATGTTGTGACTGATGTTGATAAGAGGTGTCACAACATCACAAACCAACATTGGTTAGACAATGTACATACCGAGATCTCTTCTCAAACGAGAGAAGGTCTCGAAATCTAATGCTTTAGTGAAGATGTCAGCAAGATGATTGACTGTTCCTATATGCTCAAGGCTAACTATCTTCCTCTCAACCAAATCTCGAATAAAGTAGTACCTTATGTCAATGTGTTTGATTCGAGATAGCTGGACTAGATTTTTCGAGATATCAATGGCACTGGAAATATCACAGAGCACAGTCAATGTTCTTCTATGTAGAACGTAGTCCTCTATCATTTGGTTCATCCACAATAATTGTGTACAAGCACTTTTAGCTCCAATATACTCGGCGTTAGCTGTAAAAAAAAAAAAGAAATGCAATTCTGTTTTTTGCTATACCAAGATATAAGATTCTTAGCATATTTGGACTCAGAAATAAAAATACCATCATCCAGTTGTTTAAATTGCAAACCAAAAACGTAAGAGAGATTACCTTCCACGCTTATCTCGAATGTATCAGACATTGTCGTAAAAAACTCACTTACCATTGGTTCAATACGAGTGACTGGAGCAAACGTCTTATCTGAATGTGAGTCTGATTTTGGATCAGCTTGAGTCGATGTTGGGATTAATGTTGAGTTCCCAAAACCAACATCACCAATTTCTTCAATTTCAACACCTGCATCTTCGACTTTGTAGCATTTGTCTGATGTCCTCTGACCAATAAGAATACATGTATTGCCCTCGTCATAAACTTCACACTTTTCATGAGTGAACTTGACATTAAAACCACCATCGCACAGTTGGCTGATGCTCATCAAGTTCGCATTTAAGCCTTCAACAAGTAACACGTTCTCGAGCTTCGCAATACCAGGGACATGAAGAGTTCCTTGGCCAATGATTTGGCTATTTGCACCTCCACCATACTTCACCTTTTCTCCATGAAATTTGACAATATTCGAGAGGAGATCTTTCGAGCCAGTCATGTGCTTAGAGCATCCACTTTCAAAGTACCAGGCTCCAGGGACGTGGGATTTCAGGGAGGTACAGATCATATAGCACTTGATATCAGTTTTCTTGACCCAAACTTGTTTGAACTTGGTGTTGGTATTGATTTTGGTATGACGGAAACCAACATTGGATTCAGCAGTCAGCTTCGACCTTTTAAAATGAGTTTGCTTACCAACAAGCTTCCAGCAGTATGGTCGTATGTGACTTGGTTCACCACAGTGATGACACACGTATTGTCTTCTTCTTCTCTTGTGGCGTTTGGTCGACTTCACCTTTTGACTTGAAATTGGCTTTTGAATATGCTTGTATCCAATCCCGTGTTTTGAACAATTCGAGATACTCGATTCCAGAATCTCATCCACCGTGGCCTTTGCCTTTGTTGAGGTTTGTGAGTGTTTCTTGGGCCTCCTTCAACTCGGTTTTCACCTTTTCTATCTCAGCATCCTTCTTGGTGAGCGACGTTTCCAAGCGAACAATTATGTCAAGCTGATCATCCTTTTCTTTGGTTAGCTTTTCTACTTCCTTTGCGAGATCTTTGGCCTTGAGTACCTGTTTAATCCAACTGACAAACAATTTCTTGTGGTCAATACTCAGCTGCTCGTATTCCTCATAATAATCAGTGATCTCGGCATCATTGACATCCTCTGTAGCAACCATGCTCTTCTTCTTCGGAGTATCCATAGTACCTAGACAAATAAGGATCAGTACTTAAAAGGTTAAGTAACCCGCTCTAGATGCCAATTGTAAAATTAGAAGGTTTATGGATATAAGAATAATTCTCAGATTCACGATGTTGTTAATCAATGTTACTAACACAGTTAACAACATTGACCAGAGTAAATTAAATTTATGCAGTGGAAATTAAAATATGAGAACACGATTAAACAAATTTAGTTCACAAGTAAATACTTGTGAACTTGGGTGTACAAACCCGAAAACTAAATTACTTTCTCTTTAAGTTCAATACAAAATATAAAGTAATATATGAAAACTAAATATCAAGAAACTTGATACTAAATACTTGTTTCCGGAATGGCAAGATCTTCTTTGTCGGTCACGCAACTTCAAAGATCTTGTTTATCATGAACGTTGGCTCCAAGTAATTCTTCGTGTTCTTCTTTTCTTGTGCATCTTGCGTCGTGCCTTGCGTCTAAAAATCCCGTGCTTAAAGATCAATCCAAGGTCACTTATTCTCTTGGCTTTGTATTGTCTTAAATAGAAGAGTCCTAAAGTCCTAAACTTGGTAAATACCTAAAAACAAATCCTAATCACAATCTAGGGATAATTAAAGTCTTGTACATAAACTAGAAAACACAATATATTCCTAAATCTAGTTTCCTAACTTATTTTGTGCCCAAGAAAGGCAAACAACTAAATAAGGATTATTCCCAAGAATAATATCCTTAACAGAGACGGCTCTCGAGAAAGTGAGGTTGGTAATGGGATACGAGGGCGGGCAGAAAGGTAAATTCCTCGACTCGATGAGGGAGTTTCTTGAGGAGGCGGTTGGGGAAATCGAGAAAATTAAGTCCGGGGAAAGGAAAGCTCTGTCGCGGGTTAAAGAGGTTAAGGAGTATTTTCACGGGGATACGGCGAAAGAGGAAGTTCATCATTTGAGGATCTTCTTGATTGTTCGGGATTTTTTTGGCGATATTGGATAATGTGTGTAGAGATGTTGGGAGGATGCGGGTTGGGGCAATAATGGGGGCAGAGAGATCGTTTAGAATGCCGGTGACTGTGCCATTGCCAATGCTAAATAGATACCATGCGCACGATGATGATGATGATGGCGTGTAGAGGTAATTACGGAAACTACCCTGGAGTTTAAGTTAATTACAAAAAAATACCCAATGGACAAAAGATTGTTTCATCTATGTCTGTAATGTTTAGAAATAATAATAATAAATAATATAAAATTTGCTATCATTCAGGCACTCTTGCTAAGATATTTTTACAATGCAATGTTCAAAATCCCACATCATCCCAGCTGCTTATTCGAGTTTTCCTGCTACTGCTATATACCCTCCTGTAGGTTTTGTAAACAAAATTTTTGAGGTATCTTTTGCATTTCCATGCCTTGTGATAATAGGGATGTATGTCCCAAGAATACACGCTAGCCTAATGTAAAAAAGAAAAACAAACAAACATAAAAAAGATAATACATTTATCTTTCAAAAGACTATGTCGTCATGGAAGTAAATAATCAAATCGAGTTCCACCTGTATTATTACAACTTCAAGCGTCACATAAGTATTTCAAATTTGTCACTTTAATAAATTATGATAACTTGTTTCATCACATAATACTTTCAACTTGTCACTTAAACTACATAATTTATGATGATTGGTTTGTCACCATATAAACTCATTTAATGACAATAGATTTTATCACCATATGTACCCATTAAATCATCATTGAACATATATCTTTTATGATGATAATAAAATTCGTCACATATTTCTAATTCTTTTTGTGACAAATAATTTCATCACCTTTAATAGTAAATGGTGACACAATGGTTTGTCATTGTAAGTTTAGATGTTCAGTGATGGTCAATATTGCGTCACTATAAAATAGATCTATCGTGACGAATTACATTAAAATTGGAAATTGTTTAATACATATTATGACAATATGAGCGTCGTGATAAATTAATAAAAATTGTCACTTTAGTTATGTTTGTCACGGAAAGTCAAATGTTTTGATGACAAATTAAGTGTTCGTCATTGAAAATGTTAACATATGGTGACAAAACCGATCTTTTGATGACAATTTTCAATCACTTACGTGACGAATTCCGTTTCACCAAATAGTATCATTTATGATGACAATTTACATCAGCGTCATCAAAATCGAACATTTAGTGACGCGCTTGAAAATATTTTCACTTTCACCAATGGTGACAGCAATACTATGACAACCGCTATGACGCTCAATTTTCGTCACCGTTTCTCTTCCGTGACGAAAAAATAGACTTTTAGTGACGAAACGTATTGTCATCGAACATCAGATTTCTTGTAGTGATTTACTATACACATATTATCTGGAAAAACATAAAATAGCGTTGAATTCCAGGCATTATGAATGTATTCAGAATGTACCTTATCCTCGAGAAGAACATTTAGTATTTTGTACAGATCGGAATAAATTGTTTTCGTGAAAATAGTACAGTGATTCTACGTTAAAAACATAAATGATGATCACATCCTAAAAATGTACTTTCCTTTTCGTAATTGATTTAACATCATCTATATAAATATAAAATCTTAAATAAATTGAAGATGAACTCGTTATTTATTTTAAGAAATTATTCTTAATTTACGTAGCTTTTGAAGTAATTATTGTATATGTAACAAATTATTATCCAAAAAATACCAAGCACCGAAATTCGTAAGTCTCTATATCTTTTACTTCCATGCATTATGTAAGCACCATATTCGTATCCCTTAAATTAGCAATGGATTTCAGGCCTTATATTCCCGAAAATTAGTGGGATATGTATGGCATTATGTAAGCATGTTTCCTTTTTATTTTCTTTCTTTTGTTGGAGAAAATGCCAGTATGAACCATCTTTTTTAATTAAAGAATTTCAATTATACCTTTGAAATGTTTCTTTATTTCAGATATATGAGGCTAAGATCATGGGCATTTTTCTTTTCTTTGATTAAGATATAAATTAGAATATTGTTTTCATTTTTTTCTTTTTCTTAAAAGTATTTTCAATCTATTTCTTATCCTAAATATTATCTCTTCTACAACTAATTTTAAATTTTAATTAATTTATATTCTTCATTCTCTCACCGTTCATATTGCACAAATTCATTCAATTATAAAATCCTAGGAAAAAGAGACTTCATCCATATTCTAGTTTAAACAACATAACCAATATATTTGTATTTTTACACAAAGTCAACTCCAAATTAACATCAAATAAATATTGAGTTTTTGAAGTATTCTTAAAATGACATAAGATCACTTCCAATATGAATAACTTGATTGTTTCAAATAAACTACTAATATTTATTTTTTACTCTGTAAAAAGGGAGATATTTAAGGGATTACAATTACAAATTAATATTTGTGTTTCTTTGCAAACTTGAGTTTTTTCCCCTTGATATGGTATATATTTATGGTTATTTTATAAAAAGGGAAAAAGCTTAAAGAGAATTTAAATTAGATCGTGTATAGGAGAGAAAGGGAGGTAGATTGATTTTTGGGAATTATTGTCAATTATAAATTAGGTATTTTTGAGATTATGATATGTTATTATATATAGTTATACTCTAAATATAAAATTGGAATCTTAAGGTATATCCATGATATGGCCATGATGTGGCCCAATCCTAGACGTTTCATCATCGTCCATCCCTCCACCCCTGACCTCATAGATAATTTTTTTATTTATGCTTTGGAGTAGATTTATGATAACTGTACTTAATTATTTGTTTTTTTTATATAAAATATTGAACTTCACTTGCACATTTTTTTTAAATAACTCAAATTTTGATTGTCTCACATCACTCCATAAAAATGACACTGAGCAAATCATAGATTAATAATATTTCTTACTCATCAATGAAATTTACGTTATTGTGATGACAATATATAATATACATTATTAAAAGCGTCTTATTACTAGATTATTCTTTTCAAACATTTCTCATTTTGGCATTACTTAATTTCTGAAATTAATCAACTTTTTTGATAAACACTTACATTTTTATGTTTTTCTTATATTTGCCCACGAAAATCGCGGGTTTAACATTAGCTACCATAATAACCTTATACGTAGGGACCTAAAGCCTTATACCTAAGGGTGTCAATCGTATCGTGTTTCGTGTTCGCGGGTCGTGTTGAGACACAAGTATTACACTGTTGACACGAACACGACACGAATAATTATTCGTGTCAAATACACGACACGAACACGAACTTATTTATTACACGGGTAACCTGACACGAAAAACTTATATAATAAAAAAAAATCCAATAGTTACTTGATAAGAAAATATTTTTTAAAAAAAAAGATAACATGAAAATAACATGATCATTGTCTTCTTTTGTTCCAAAGCAGTCCGAGCACCAAATCAAATTACACACCAAACTAGAAATCAAAATTAATCCTTCAAGTCAAAGTCAGGCCATAAATTACAAATAAAACTAGAAAATCAAATGAGTTAAATAGGTCAAATGAGAAATTTGAGATATATTAAAAACTTACTAGAGATAGTTTATTAAGTTACTATTATACCATTAAATTTAAATGGGTTAATTAGGTCAATCGGGTTGACACGCGGGTCAACCCGACCTGACCTATTTATTTCGCGTGTTATTCGTGTCCGACACGAATAACTTGCGAACCCACGAAGGGTCACACCTGTACATGCTAAATTCGTGTTCGATTCAGGTTATCATGTCGTGTCGAAAATTGTCACCCCTACTTTTACCTCTTTTGTTACTTTCTTTCCATATTAGTTACCTGTTAGGATTTATTTACCTTATTTTGAGACCTCTTTATCAGCTTTTTTACTATGCATGGCCGAGCCGACTTTTGATGCTGCATGAGCTAGTCCCTCATATTCTAATTAATTGAGATTCTTAACGAAATATCACCATTATTTTCATAACCTTCAACAATTAATTCAACACATAAGAATCACGTAATTTTTGAAACCATATTTCAACCATCATCTTAACCACGAACCAAAAACATCATTCTCTGACCTAAATGAAGTGTGGACAAAAAATCATATCATAAATTATAACTGAAGTGATCTCAAACGCACTAAATTTTTGCAAATGTTTAAGGATCACCCGCAAGAAAATGGGGTCGATCGTAGTGCGGTGAGGTGAGTCAAGTCGAACCTCAAGGAAGACTAATCAAAATCGATTTTCATGTTTGAATCATGAATGAGAAATTAAAGAAAAATCTACGCTAAACATATGATCAAAGTTCGGGTTTTGAGTTTTTAAAAGTTAAGACGATGATTTATAAGATGAGAAATGAAATCGAAAGCTTTGAAAAGTCTAATAAAATGGGGTTCTAGGGTTCTAAACTCGTATCCACGACCAATTGACAATATATCGAACACTTAATCTATATATAGGGGTTGTTAATTCTGACTCTCAATTAAACACACGATAATTACCAATTAATGGTTCTAAACTCTTTTAAACCCTAAACCCATAAATTCTAATCTATACTCATCAAAAAAATGGAATAATTAACATAAACTTAATACAAGCATGAACATATTAATCCAATTAAGAAATAAATAATCAAGATTAGTAAAATCTTAATGTCATAATTAAGCATAAATAAATAAAACAAGGCATGGAGGGAAAATACATTTACACTACAACTAGAAAGTCAAAGAATTTACAATAATTGAACATATCTTAATCATGAATCTACACTACAATAACAACTAAGTGAAACAAAATGACTAGTTTGGATAAATTCATCTACTTTTTACTACCAACTCTTCTACACTATGTTAAAAGGCAAAACAAACTTGAAAACAAGGAAGAAGACAACAATCGGGAAAATTCAAGTTCATTAGAAAAACAAGAAAACCTTAACATTCAAACTACAACCCATACATAAGAAAACAGATTGTTTCAAACATTCATGTAAATTACAACGAAAAAGCAAGAGAACAAGACCTAGAAATTACTCTAAGTAGAATTGTTCCTTAAGGTTTGAAATCCAAAGCGTACAACACTTCACCAACTACAAACTAAGCTAATTTAATTAATAATTTATAATTAACTAAGGTAACTAAGGACTTAAGTTAACTATGAATTTTGATGCTTGAAGGTAAAAATGATGAAAATAGGATAAGATAAGTTTGGGCATCCAAACCCTAGAGGGTTCAAAGGCTTCCTCTCAAGTCTTGGGTATATAGGTTTAAATAGGGTGAAACTGGGGCAAAATAGTAATTTTGTCTCGAAAATGGCCTCCGTCGACCGACGATGGACTGTCCATCGATCGACGAAGTCTCTGCCGTCGACTTGTTATTGATCGACGTAAGCTGTCGATGATGGACAAATGGTCGTGTGTCGATGATGCATCGACCGGGCGCTGATCAATGGCGACGTGAAAATCTCAGCCATTTCATCGACTCTGTGCGGTCGACAGGGCAGGAGCGGCGCGTCGATTCACGGTCAATGGTGCATCGATCAACGACTGCACTTCTTGTGGTCGGGTCATATTTTCATCAAGTCGAGCCGGTTATGATCCTCCAGAATGCGCTTGGGCTCATTAAACTGTCCTAAAAACAAGAAAAGCAAAATAACATAAAAATATACAAAAACACGGGAAAATATGAAAATTACTAAAAAGACGACAAAAGTTATGAAAAATGCAAAATGATGAAAAAAAAGATAAAACACGACTCAAATTCGAATAAAGCACACAAAACAAGACACAAGAATATACAAAACAAACACACACAAATATATACGAATCAACTCCCTACACTTAGTTTTTTACTTGTCCTCAAGAAAAACTGAGCCTAGACATAGACAAGGAAAAATAAACCCCTGGATGAACTAAAAACTAATGAACTCAAATGATTCAAGGAGTTGAGACTTTAACAAATTAAAAACTCGACTAACACAATACGTTGAGATAAGAGATTTAGACTCCCTTCTGAATGCCTAAAAGTAACGCATTTCCCTTCATGCAAGTCACCCATCTATGCCTCATCCAAAAACTATCCACGCTCAAATCACTAGGTCGGCACCCTACTAGCCCAATCATCTATGCGCCTCTTTAAGAATAAAATCTAAAATCTAAAAAATAAAAATACGTGCATAGGTTGCATATTTATTACGATCATAACTTTAAGGGTTTATTAACGCAACATTGGATATTTATATATAATTTTTATTTTCTTTTTTCTTTTTAATTCTCTTATTATTCTTCTTCTTATTCTTCTTCTTTTAAGTACCCATAAAGGCAAGGTACTAGGCGAACACGATATTTATAATATAAAACGATATATCATTGACACCAATCAATTGTTGCTAATTGCAACTAAGAATATTTCTCTACAAGTGCGTTGAGTTTTTGACGTCTCCAAAAATTAAATAAAAAGATTTATAAAAATTATATAGAGGGCATTTGGAAATTGGGCTAGTAGAGAATATTTGACTCTCGGAATGGTTTACACAAATAGAGCAAGGCCAAAACACTTCATAGGTTTTATACACATCATGCCCCCACAATTACACTAATATCGATCGAAAGTCTAAACAACCTAACCAAAGCATCTAACCACGTCACTTCATCAAGGTTCTAACCAACATTTATCTAAACGTATCAAATCATATCCACAAGTAAGCATACGAAATAAATTACTAAAAAAAATATAAATTCCTTCCCTCCACCCCCACCACACATACACACACACACACACACACACACATAAACCATGGAATGCCCACATTACACAAAAAATAAGACAAAACGTGTTAAAGGTTAAAGGAGAGAGATACGCCTCTATACTCGCTCTTCTAACGTCCAACAAGCGGTCGAGGCATGAGAAACCTACAAAATGGGGTAAGAGTGGAAATACAAACACAAAAGACATAAACATAAAAGAAAAAAATCAAAATGTACAAAAGAAAAATATATTTGTGATTTTTGAATTTTTATCTTTTTTTTAATAAAAACAAAAATAAGAGACTAAAAGACCCGAACATATAAGAAAGACATCAAAATGTACAAAGGAAAATTATTTTTGTGAGTTTTGAGAACTTTCTAATTTTTATGAGATTTGATTTTTTAAAAAAATTATTTGTAATTTTTATTTGAAAACAATGTAAAAATGAGTGTAAGGATCACCATGTGGTAGTGATGCTCGATAATTGGATATTTTTTTTCTGGGTTTGGTTTGTTGGATCTCGGATCTCGAAAGATGCAGTTGAGGTCGTCACTGGTGGGAGACAAGAAAAATGAACAAAAAGAAAATTCAAATACGAACACGATACATAAACAAAATAAACAAAAACACAATCAAAGGTAGGTCACGAAGAGTAAACACAAAAATCACAACTTTTTGTCTTCCCCGACAACAACGCTAAATTCATATACACTACAAGAAAACATGTGAATGCCAATGGGTCTTACCTGTTGGCATTTTTGGTGTCAGCAACTACATGCCGATGGGCCACACCTACTCATTGACATTTTACCGACACCATGACGATGATAAGTCATGTCAGAAATCCCTTGGCCTCCGATTGGCCACCGTCATGTGCTGACGGGTAACCGACGGAGAGGGCATATCGGCATTTGCCGATAAGGAGGGCACATGTGCAAATGCCGATAGATAGTGCACGTTGGTAATGCTGACGCCCTATACCCGTCGACATTCCTTAAATCTTATCGGTGGTCTACAGCCCATCGGCATTCTCTTTTATTTTTTTTATTTTAATTTTTTTTAATTATTATTTTATTGTACCTGTTCATTTCATATCAAAGGTGTCAAAAATCCAAAATAAGGTGCCGAAAAATTTAAAATCAAATATAAAACATAATTAACATCTTAAAATGTATAAGTACGGTTTAGATCATATAAAAATATTAATATTCAGACAAACGTTTCTTAATTTAACACTATTGATCTGCTTGAGGATCAGATAGAGGCTGCTGAGGCCGAGGCACACTCGTCCAAGCGGCGACCTCCTCCATTACCTGTTGATGAAGCATCACCTGCATCTCGAGTCGTTCATGTGCTTACACCTCGTGGAGCGCCTGTAGCTTCTTCTGATGGGCCCACTCGTTCGCATCGATCTGACTCTCGACTTGACTCTTTAAAGAATACAATTGTATATTGAGCTCTGTGACACGACTATCTGGAGCATCGGAGGTATCGCCTCTAGATGTCTTCAAAGCCACAATACTCCCAAAGTATCCCATGCTAAAACGACGACCTTCTTTACCCCAACAAGCTCTCGATAGACTTCATCCTCGTCAATGTCGTTAGGGTCCTGACGCCGCACGTCACTCCTCTAGACATCTCTAATACTCCTCCTTAAATATTTTAATTGTATTATAATTTAAATTAAATTAAAATTATATATATATATATATATATATATATATATATATATATATATATWTATATTTATATCTATATGTGATACGAGATCAGTGAATATGTTGTCAGCTCTCTGGTACATAGTTAAGTAATTCTCACCCATATCTTCATGCTGTATTAAATATTTATATTATATTATAACTTACCATTCACTATGAACTAATTAATTACTTACGAGATAAATTTACAAACACATGTTTAAATTTGTTACAAGCTGGCGTGCATGAATAATCGCAGATCGAGACCCGCCTCTGTGCTTCGATATCCGAGTACTAGAGTTGCTGGGCTCGCTCATCCTATTCTTGCTCGCCTACTCAGACTGCTTCTTATTCTCTGGCTTATCGAATTCTTATAATCACCTTATCCAGATGTCCTCACCCATGCACGTGGGTACCCTCCCCTCTGCTCTCCACTTTTGCTTCCACTCGTTGAAGCGGTTGCGCCATGAGTAAACCATAGAGGCATAAAAGTTATGTTGTATGAGCTGCTCAGAATATAAACCCATGTCCCAATAATAGTATTTCTACAAAACAAAATAATTTAATTATTAAAAAACTATTATATATTACAAACTTTGAAAATATTAGTTAATATTAATAGTCAATTACCAGAAACTCGGGACACACAACCCCACGATGAGACTGAGGAATATACTCATATTTTAACCTATCGGGGTGTACACAAGCCTCATGGATCACTCGAAGAATCATCGGTAACTCCGTCAAGTGACTACTCAATCTAATAAATTTATGGTTAATTAGAGAAATATATTAACATAAAGAGTTTGTTAGAAGTGAAAATTAAAATAAAGTTACTTACGTCAGATGGATGATATAGACCTCTATCATACCAGGACATTGTGGCATAAGTCCTCTTAATGTACTAGCAGTGGACGGGGTGACTGTTTCAGCCCAAAAATAACGGTTGAGAACGCATAAAACCTTGAACACCTGCCTGATCTGCACCACAAACACAAGTTAGAAAGGACCACCGGTGATTTTTCGGCGGAAACCTCTCCGATGCTTAAGTCAGTAAGCGTTTGAGGTGTTTTCCAGAAAGAAAGCAAGAATGCTCAAGAGAATGACATACCTCTCTCAGCCTTGGGGCTGAGGTATTTATAATTTTTATCCAGTGGGGACCTTTTCCGGGATCTCGGAAACAAAGTCCGCGAATCAAGATCCGTTGAAACAACAAACTCTGACAAGTGGTCCCACTTTTCCCGCAGCGGGGGTCAAGAGATTAGGTCTCTCTTAGTCCTGCTCTCCTTCTTACTGGCAAGCCTACCTGCGCGGGGGGTCAAGAGGCCAGGTCTCCCCTGGTCCTTCTCTCCTTTCCACTGGAAAGCCTGCCTTTATATTGCCAAGGTTTATTTCACAAGAGGTCTTCTATCAGCTCAGGGCAA
>BMAC01000453.1:490651-563503 GCA_014905375.1 Phtheirospermum japonicum
GTCCCCACTGGATAAAAACTATAAATACCTCAGCCCCAAGGCTGAGAGAGGTATGTCATTCTCTTGAGCATTCTTGCTTTCTTTCTGGAAAACACCTCAAACGCTTACTGACTTAAGCATCGGAGAGGTTTCCACCGGGAAATCACCGATGGTCCTTTCTAACTTGTGTTTGTGGTGCAGATCAGGCGGTGTTCAAGGTTTTATGCGTTCTCAACCGTTGGGCCATTTTTGGGCTGAAATAGTGACTGAAACGGTCGAAGGCGGAGTCCTTGCTGATAAGTCCATCATATCATCGTCTTCATCATCTAAGTGATGATGACATGAGGATGATGAACCAAGAGAAGCACGACTAAAAGCTGTGCCGAGAGAAGCACCACGTCCACGACTTGTACCTCTCATCGAAAAAAACCATTAAAAACCGAGCATAGATGTACATTTGTACCAGGGTAAATGAATTAATATGATTTCAAATAATATATATTTATGCATCAGTTTTATATTTAACCTGAACCGACACTTATACTAGCTAGGTTATCATCATACTCATCTTCGTCCGTATATTCATCATCAGTTAGAAACTCATATTCCGTCTCCTTCTCTGCTTCATCGACAAATTCATCTGGGTCATTAATAACAAGGTCGACATGTAATTGGAAATTTCCATCCTCCAATTGTATTACATTTTGCATTTCTATCTGCTTCTCTTGAAAGGATTAATTAGGTAACACAGGATCGATAAAATCTATTACCGAGTAGCTTTAACTTAACACGTTTCCAACCAATTCAGCTTGTCTCATTTCAAACTCGGATACGAGCAGTAGTAAACTTGAACAACTTGGGCAACAAGAAAAAATGGGCCATAGTGATTGAACCTACGCTTATAATTGACATCAACAAGCTTATATGGAGGATAACCTTTGTGCTTGTAAAAGTTGGATCAAATCACTCACAATTCAACAAAAGTGTGCTCTTGTAAGGCAACCCTGTATAGTCGAGTTTAAAAACTTTTACGAGACGCCCATAGTAATCATACTCATCATCCCCATAGTTTATTCCTCATATACATATGATCGAAGATTTCTTAGCACTCTAAGAAATCTTCTCCGCAATAGTACGGAGTCGATTGTAGAGCAGTAAGCTTTCCCGAGTCGTGTCTCTCGAGGATAGATATAATTGGCGGTCGGTGTTTTAGTTAATCTCTTGTTAATCTAAATTACACTAATCTACTCCTAAGAAAGCATTTAGTCATTGGTTTGATTTGAGATTTGAATTTAAAATAAGACTTTGATGAAAATAAAGAGAATGAGGGTTTAGGGTGTTCGGTTCGTCTCCACGATTAATCGATTTTCGCCGAGAACTTAATCCACAATTCGGGGTTGTTAATCCCAAATGTCGATCAAGTATTGGGGTCGTCAATCCCAATTATCGACAAGCTCCGACTAATGGTTTCTAAACGAACCTAAACCCTAACCCCTGATTTCTAAACTAATTGCATCAAATTAAGCTCACAATTAAAAGAGAATTCATGGAGGGAAAATCAAGCATTTGAAATTGAGAAAAGTCAAAGGCTTTTAAATTAAACAAGATAAATTACCAAAGAAGAAAAACTCATACATCTTTCAAGAGCTAAAAGTTTGTCTAACTAAAAGAGGTAAAAAGCTTGAAAAGAGCATTAATGGAGTTTTTGCAAGAACATGAACTAACTAAAATCTAGAAATGAGAAGTTGAAGAACAAGGCAAGAACAACAACATAAACTAAATCTAAAAACCACCACAACAACAAGAACAATTAATCAAGAACAAAGCATAATAATAAAGGGAAAGAACACTACCAAATTGCATTGAACACCAAGCTCCAAATCTTCAAATTACAAGCTCCACAAATGAAGGAGGTGTCACTCACTCCAACATTTGCTTCAAAAACAACTAACTAAAAACTAACTAACAACTAACTAGCTAAGCTAAACTAGATTAACTACTAAGCTACCTAAAACTACACTAAACTAGGGTTTATCATTGCAAGAAAATGTAAAGGCTTGAAGGAAATGGAGCAAGCCCCAAATTCCAACAAGGAAGGGGGTGGATAAGGTTGGAGAAGGTTGGGCTTATTTATACAAAAACGCAGTGGTAAAAACGTCAAAAAGTGATAAAATCCCGAGCTGGACTGCGTCTCATTCGATCGACTGAGGAGCAATCGATCGACTGCTTTCAAAAATTGGCCAACCTTACTGGACTCCAGTTGAAGGTCCAGTCGATCCTGATGAGTCAGTCGATCGACTGGCTCGGCTGCTCCGGCTCAATTTTCTCGTTTCGCTCTAAACGTCCGCCGGTTTGTCGCTCCTCGTTCACGCTGTGTTTCCTTGCTTTTCCATTCCGATTCGAGTCGAGTGGGATGCCTCCAAACATGCGCGGGCTCCGCTTGGTTATCCTACGGCCAAAAATACGAAAAAGGGTAAAAATGTACGAAAAACAACTAAAAACCGCACAAAAGTTATACAAACCTAAAACCAGCAAAATAGGCCAAAACGACTCCTAACACCCGTAAATGCAAGCAAAACACACGCAAATGCGACACAAAAAGATAACAAAAAAGTGTAAAAAAGTACAAATCAACCACCCCACACTTAGAATAATTGCTTGTCCTCAAGCAATACTAATCTAGAATTACAAAACTACCCCCGGGTGATCATATCCTAATACACAAAAACCTAATTTGAGGCATTGTATTCTATAATGCTTGTTAGCTCGTCTAAAAAGATGACAAAGATGTCTTGACAAAGAAAGTTTAGATCGACTCCCGAAACCTAAAAGTACTAGGTAACCCTCCAAGTCGGTCCCTTCGTCCTTGCCCCGGCTAAGGTCTATCCACGGTCGAACCGTTAATCGGCTCCCTACTAGCCCGATCGTCTACAACTCTCTTTAACAAAGAAAATCTAAAAAGAAGGAGAAAGAGGAAACGTGCAAGCGTTGCACGTTTTATTACTTAATAACTACAAGGATTTATAATTTATCCTTGTTTATTCAACATCATTTTTTTTTCTTTTTCTTTTTTCTTTTTTTTTTGGTACCCAAGGAAATAAGGTACTTAAATACAAGATATACAAAGAGAAATCAACGGCTCCGACCACTCGTTGCTACTAGCAACTTACAATGTTTTCGATCGAGCACATGGAGCAATTGACGACTCCAAAATACAAAACAAACATCCTATAGAGAGTGTTCGACGATGAGGCTAGTTGAGGCACTAGTTCTATATGAGCTCAAGGATAGCACGAAGCTAAAGCCGAACAAATTTTCCAACAAGTCAAATTACCTAAGTACACTAAATCCAATTGAAAATCTAAACTCCCTAACCAAATCATCAAAACTGCGTCACTTCGCCAAGGATCCAAGCAAAAATAACACACACGTTACTCAAATTATCACAAGCAAGCATACAACAATTTAAAAACCTAAGACGAGCCCTAACCACCACCCCACACTTAAAACCTAGCAATGTTCTCATTGCAAATTAAGCTAAATAAAGCGGTAAAAAGTGTAAGGGAAAAGGAAACGCCCCTATCTCCGAACTTGTGTCGACGCGGTTGTGCATAAGTCCCTCTGGGAGTTGAGGCAAGAAACCTACAAGAGATAAACAAACGGGGGGTTGCAAAAACAAAATATGAATAAAAAGTAAAAAATCTTTTTGGGATTTTGAATTTTTTTTTTTTTGGTTTTTCTCTTTTTCTCTTCTCTTTTTTTTTTTCTTCTTTTTTATTTTTTTTTTCTAAATTGGGTTGCCTCCCAATAAGCTCTACTTTAACGTCTATAGCTCGACGGTTTATACAATTGATGCTATCCGGGATCCAAGAAAAGGTGGCGATCGTGCCACGCCTTCGTGTTCTCGAGTAGACACACTGGGTGACAAAAATCACCAAGGCGGGCACGTCGGGCAAGACGGAATGTCAAAGCAACAAAAGAGCGGGCTTGCTTCGGGGGTCGGAAGAGGGAGTAGTCGACCACCCAAACGTGATCATCCCAAAACGGGTCGACAAGCTCCTTCGTCTCCCCGACCGTAACTTACACTCTCTCGACTTTAGAATTAGTCGTAGTCAGACACGAGAGAGTAGGATCCAACACATCCCCCACTACCTCTTCCACCTCCACTTGGTCAAGTAGCAACAAAGCATCGGGGGGCGGCAAAAGAGGATTGATTAACTCCACATCCTCCAAAACCGGCACAACTTCCTCATCCTCGCCAAAATCAAGTAGGCTCGACATTCCAAGTGCCGTTGGAGACCCCAAAAGTGACTCCCCCTCAATTTCCACTACAACGTCTTCAAGAAGCACGAGAGGGGTAATGTCAACTTCCGACTCATTCTCCTCACCCTCTAACTCCACCTCCTTGCACACCTCTTTCAAAAGATCGCCAAAGCTCGAATTGTCGTCAATGACCGTGGGGTCCACCACATCAAAGATGGGCATGTCGTCAAGACATGGTATTTTAAGCTCATCCACTTCGTTGGCAATTTTCTCTACTTGAGTCTCCATGCGAGCAAGGCATTCATCCAATTGTCGAATCACCTCCACGAGCTCGGATGAGAGAGGCTCAAAGTCTGGGAGTTGGGACATAGACGAATCTTGAGAAAATATTGTGTACGGGTTGTCGTTCGGAGTATACGAACTCGAGGTGGGTAGATTGTAATAATCGTAGCTCGAAGAATAGGAATCATAGATTGATGGAGCATACGAGTCAAAGTGCGGGTAAGAAGAGGGCGGGGCGAGTTGAGCATATGGATCGTCAAAACCCGGATCGTAAGGATCATGAGTCGGAGCATACGGATCCATGCTCGGGTTGTGGGGATACAAAATCGATGGAGAATAAGAAGGGCTTGGGTCGGAATAATTGAAGGTTGGGGCCCATTCTTCACCGATCGAAGCGTACGGGTCATTGTAAGTCGAGGGGACCCGATAGCTTGGGGGAGTGGTGTACGGGTTTGGATATTTGGGAGTTTGGATATAAGGGTTTGGATAAGTGGGAGTTTTGATATAAGGGTCATCGTATGGCAAACTAGCTCGGTAGTTTGCCATCCTCGGCCGGATCAATCGAGTGGCGGAGGCATCCTTTGATCGTCGTGAGTGTAGGCGGGCAGCATCGGGCTTTCCGAATTAGTACCTTGCAAACACAACACTCAAAAAAGGATTACGAGCATCGAAAATAAAATAATAATTTAAACTAACTAACTAACTAAGATAACAGGAGAAATAATTAAAAACACCTTTTCCCTTAATCTATCCCCGGCAACGGCGCCAAAATTTGATCGAAGATTTCTTAGCACTCTAAGAAATTTTCTCCGCAATAGTACGGAGTCGATTGTAGAGCGGTAAGCTTTCCCGAGTCGTGTCTCTCAAGGATAGATATAATCGGCGGTCGGTATTTTAGTTAATCTCTTGTTAATCTAAATTACACTAATCTACTCCTAAGAAAGCATTTAGTCATTGGTTTGATTTGAGATTTGGATTTAAAATAAGACTTTGATGAAAATAAAGAGAATGAGGGTTTAGGGTGTTCGGTTCGTCTCCACGATTAATCGATTTTCGCCGAGAACTTAATCCACAATTCGGGGTTGTTAATCCCAAATGTCGATCAAGTATTGGGGTCGTCAATCCCAATTATCGACAAGCTCTGACTAATGGTTCTAAACGAACCTAAACCCTAACCCCTAATTTCTAAACTAATTGCATCAAATTAAGCTCACAATTAAAAGAGAATTCATGGAGGGAAAATCAAAGCATTTGAAATTGAGAAAATTCAAAGGCTTTTAAATTGAACAAGTCAAATTACCAAAGAAGAAAAACTCATACATCTTTCAAGAGCTAAAAGTTTGTCTAACTAAAAGAGGTAAAAAGCTTGAAAAGAGCATTAATGGAGTTTTTGCAAGAACATGAACTAACTAAAATCTAGAAATGAGAAGTTGAAGAACAAGGCAAGAAACAACAACATAAACTAAATCTAAAAACCACCACAAAAACAAGAACAATTAATCAAGAACAAAGCATAATAATAAAGGGAAAGAACACTACCAAATTGCATTGAACACCAAGCTCCAAATCTTTAAATTACAAGCTCCACAAATGAAGGAGGTGTCACTCACTCCAACATTTGCTTCAAAAACAACTAACTAAAAACTAACTAAACAACTAACTAGATAAGGTAAACTAGATTAACTACTAAGCTACCTAAAACTACACTAAACTAGGGTTTATCATTGCAAGGAAATGTAAAGGCTTGAAGGAAATGGAGCAAGCCCCAAATTCCAACAAGGAAGGGGAAGGATAAGGTTGGAGAAGGTTGGGCTTATTTATACAAAAATACAGGGGTAAAAACGTCAAAAAGTGATAAAATCCCGAGTTGGACTGCGTCTCAGTCGATCGACTGAGGAGCAGTCGATCGACTGGAAGTCGATCGACTAGGGGTCAGTCGATCGACTGGAAGTCGATCGACTAGGGGTCAGTCGATCGACTGCTTTCAAAAATTGGCCAACCTTACTGGACTCCAGTCGAAGGTCCAGTCGATCCTGATGAGTCATTCGACCGACTGGCAGTCGATCGACTGCAAGCCAGTTGATCGACTGGTTCGGCTGCTCCGGCTCGATTTTCTCGTTTCGCTCTAAACGTCCGCCGGTTTGTCGCTCCTCATTCACGCTGTGTTTCCTTGATTTTCCATTCCGATTCGAGTTGAGTGGGATGCCTCCAAACGTGCGCAGACTCCGCTTGGTCATCCTACGGCCAAAAATACGAAAAAGGGTAAAAATGCACGTAAAACAACTAAAAACCTCACAAAAGTTATACAAACCTAAAACTAGCAAAATAGGCCAAAACGACTCCTAACACCCGTAAATGCAAGCAAAACACACGCAAATGCGACACAAAAAGATAACAAGAAAGTGTACAAAAAAGTACAAATCAACATACACCATTGCTCGAAGTTGATCTATTTGATCCGTATGAAAATGTGTGAAACATGCATCCATTTATCTTACAACCATGATATGTGGCCACAAATCATGACGAAACTAATGTTAGACATTTAATGTACTCGTCGGTGTCATTGTTCAAGGGATCTTGTGCCTATAACGACGGAAAGTAAAAAACTTATTATTTATTAAAATCTCAATTTAAATTACATATATATGTCACAACTATTCATTATCATTTCAAAAGAGCTCACATATTTCTCAAACCAATCGACAAATTCACTTTCTAATTTTTTGTTACCATATCATAACCATATAAACCGAACTATAGACCATAACCATTGAAAATGAACTAAATAAACTTTATCAAATCAAGTAAACCATATTAAAACCAACCCATATATACCAAATAAACCATATAAATTAAATAAACCATTCCAAACCAAAATGTATTAAGCTAAATAAACCAGTTAACCCATATAAACCATACTCAACCAAATAAATTAGCTAACCATATGAACCATATTAAACCAAATAAGTTATCTTACCATATGAACCATATTAAACCAAATAAATTAGCTAGTCCCCCAGGTTCTAACTGAATAAACCAAAATAAGTCATACCAAACCTAATAACCTTACGAAGAACCCTCCCTTTTACGTGATTTCAATGAGTATACCTAATGCACAACCGTAATTATGGCAAAGGAACAATCCACATCTTAAATTTTCAGGTAGGAGAACTTCACCGTTTATAAAATCACTTCTTCCTAAATTACTCGAATGTGCGACCTAAAATGCAGCCTTGAAATATTGGCTACCACATCACATATGATTGAATCGACCATTTCCGAGTTAAATTTTGAGCAACACATAAATCAACCCATAAAAACATGTTAGTTACAGTAAAAACAACCAAATAATCAACCAAGTAAAATCCATAGAGCCCCATATATGTTAGTTTCCAATGAAAATCATAAAACTCCAAGCTTACACCCGCAATCAATATGATACGATACTAAATATTCATGCAAGCTATGTGTTGGTATTTACGGAATACGACCTCATTTCTCAGAAGGAGCATTCTTTATAAGAGGTGGGCGAGATGGTTTATAGAGTAGAGACTTGAAGTATGAGGGTGAGCTCTCATATAGGGTAGCGACCTCTTATGGTTTACTAGCTCGGTGTTATCTAGTAGCTCGGTATTGGGCTTTGTAAATGTTAGGCCTGAATGGGCTAACCTGGATGGTAATTGTGGGGTCCCGACGGACTATATGTAAAGAATCGTCGGGCCCAGGCCTATTCTGGTAATTTAGACGAGAGATCTATTATTTATGGGAACTTAACATACAGGAGAAATCCTAAATCTAAGTTGGTCATGGTGTTTATGGAATTATAGTGGGAGAAGTTAACCCTAGCTTGGGGAACACTTCTATTGTCTATATAAAGAGGTTCATGCCTCACTTTTATTCTAAGTTGTTTTTATTACGGTTGAACTCTAAAAATATCTCTTGCACATTCTGACTTAAGTATCGGAGGACCTTTGTCGGGGCCGTCCACCGCCTTGGCTGAGGGTGCTGTTTTGTAGGATCTATCAGGTTGCTAGGAGGCTTTTAGAGATCAATCAGGTCGCTGCGACGTAATTTGCATCTAATCAGGTCTCTGATCTCTTATTTGAGGTTAGTACCCCTATTCTTGGTAACCAATCCTTTTGGTTTAATCAAGTGGCGCCGTCTGTGGGAATCGGGGACATCGAGTCCTTGAGCAAAAGACGTGAGAAAAATCGCAAACACAACATGAAGGAAAGGAACATGCAACCTAAGATCTTGGATTTTTGTCCTGGATCAAGTAAATCAAAAAAGAAGAACAAGAAGGTGGAAATCAAAAAGGGAGAGCAAGCAAAAGACGAGCTGACACCTCCCCATGGAGAACCGGCGGTCCAAAATCTGGCTGGCACACCACCACCTTCGCCAGAAAAAAAGAAAGAAAAGGAAACTAAAGGAGATAAACAAGTGAAATCTCCAGAAGTTATCGTGCAAGAACCTGTCTATGTAGGAACAAAGGAGTGGAAGGAGCTTCCTAGAGATAAGCCTTGTCAAATAAATAAGGGATTTTTGGAGGGGCTCATGGAGTTTATACCCCTGGAAAAACAGGATGATCTGAGTAAATACCTAGCAGTTGAGCTGGGTAAGGAAGAAGAGAAAGCAGTTGAAGAAGCTGGTAAATCAAACGATGGGCGCGTGGAAAAATCAGTAACTGAAGGGCAAAAACAAGCTGGAGGATCTCTTTTGCGGAGATCGTCTCGTGGGAAGAGGGGAGGCATGAGCAAACGAAAATATGTGGATTCCTCAAGCACCACCTCGTCCTCCGAGTCCCACACTTATAAATATAAATATAAGAAATGGAATAAATTGAAAGTAGGGCGAAAACATTACAAACATCGAGGTCGACGATATAGCAAGCACTCTAGCGAGAGCAAAATAGAAAAAAGGGAAGAAATTGAAAGTAGGGCAAAAACATTACAAACTTATATTCAAAACGTAGGTGCGGAAAGTACGAATCAAAATTTTGGTGCCGTTGCCGGGGAAGGCTAAAGGTTGTGATTTTCGTGTTTGCTCTTCGTGACCTTTATTTATGTTTCTATTTGTTTCCTTTGTTTATAGTACTTGTTTGTAATTTCTTGTTTTGTTTTTTTTTATTTTCCGCCGGTACGTTTAATCTTGTGCATTGAGTGTTGTGTATGCAAGGTACATCTCTTGAAGCCTAAGATTCAACGACCCATAAAAAAAATATATAAAAAATAATAATGTCTCACTATAAAGGCTATCGGTCGTATGAAAATTTGTACGTTAGGCGTACCTATCGACTGGCCATTCCAATAAACTCCACTATGCTGGATTACGATCCTGACAGGTTCTACTACGAGCGACTCTCGGTTTTTCATGGGCTCCCAAGCGAGGATCCGCTGAAGTTCATCCGAGAGTATGAGGCCATCACCTGGACCTTCCCTCTTCTCGACCTTACGAGGGATCAAGTGAAGATGTTAAACTTCCCTTTTGCGCTAAAGGATCGGGCAAGAAAATGGTTGAGAAATTTAGCCCGATTCCTTGAAAATGTGGGAGGAAGTGTACGATCGGTTCATGGGGATGTTCTACTCACCTGAATGGGACCCATCTTCAAATTCATACTATTCGAGCAATGACGATCCATATGCTCCACCCGATTCTAGTTTTTCCTATCGTACGAGCTACGACTCTTATGCCCCTCCCGAATTAATTCCCTACTAATCAAGCTATGAAGAATATACTCCAATTAAACCAGGCGATCAATTGTTGGTGTGTCAGCAAAATATAGAAGCTGAGACCATTTGTACTCGGGACGAATTGCGCAATTGACTGTGTAGTTAAATGACCATTCTAAAATGCTGAAGAATTTTGAGGCAATGGTGGGTCCAATGGCGTCTTCTATAGAAAAATTATCGAATGAGAAAGACAACCAACATATCTATTGTCATCCCGAGGCCCCACTCGACTACCCGTTATGAGGTGAAGCAGCTTACTCTTGATGAGCTGTCGATTCTTGTTGTGGTGGAGCCCATCTTGGATATTGGTAATTCGAGTTTTAATGCTCGTTTAGGAGATATGGTTAAGGAGGAGGTTATTGAGGAATTGGTTGAGATCGCTCCTCATTTGCTTTTTGATGAAGTTTGGAGATTCGAGTTTACTCACTCTCAGTGAGGACGGTGAAGATGTGGTGCCAGTTTTGGAGGAGGATAAGATTATTAATCCTCACTTCATTCCGCCCGATGCAGTGTTTGGTCTTAATTTTGAAGTGGTGGAAGAAATAGTCGATAAGGAGCCCGAACACCCTCTTCTAATCCCGGATATTTCTTCTGTTCTTGAGGACGTTGAAGTGGTGATCGAGGAAACAAAAGAGCGTGAATTGGTTGAGGGTTATGTCATTTGTTCGATGGGTTTCTTAGTCTTTCTAGTGATCGAGGATCGCCCCGTGCCCCGATTAACTTTTGATATCTTCATGGTGATCGACTACTCGCTTTTCTGACCTCCGAAGCGAGTTGAGGTTTTCATTTCTCTTACTCTACGATTTGATTTCCGTGCCTGCCTTGGTGATTTTAATCGCCCACTCTTGATCTTGGAGAACATTAAGGTGTGGCACGATTGCCACCTTTTCTTAGATCCCGGATAGCATCGATCGTATGAGTCGTCAAGCTTTTGACGTTAAATAAATACTTCTTGGGAGGCAACCCAAGCTTTTCGTATCCTTTTGCGATTTCTGTACTTTTCTCTTTAACGCTTCTTGGTTTTTGTGTTTTGAGGTGTTTGCTTTGTTTTTATTTTTTTTAAGAACAGTTGGAGGGATTCTGGATGAGGAACACTGATCAACTGAGCAAAAAATGAAGTGCAGGAAGTGGCCGTCGATGCGGCGTCGATGCCACATAGCTGCCTGCATCGATCGACAGGCCAATCGATGACCCATCAACGAACTCTCTGTTGTAATCGTCGATGCTTTATCGGTCGACGTCTTGGGTCGACAACTACCCTGTCCCGACCATCGACGTCTCCGTTTCGATGGTCTGTCGACGCATGACCCGGCCTGGCCCGAATTATGACTTAAACGCGGATTTTCCAAACTTACCCGCCCAAACACCATATGACCCGCTGAAACCCTCTTAAAAACTGTCCCAATCCCTCCATATTCCCCACTTTTCACAATTTAACTACAAAAACCAACAAGAAAGGGTTCTTCCTCTCATTCTTGTTCTTCCAAAATAATTCATCCTAATTCATCTCCAACATTCCCTCATTCCATAGAATTCCCAGACCATCTTCATCTTTTCCTATTTTTATCCAACTTGACAGGTGGGGGGGAGGTTACAGTTGGTGCTATAATCCCAGTGACGATTCCATTTTCAAGCAAATCCTTTGAGGTAATTCGCTTGAACCAATCTTTCAGGCATCATTGTGTATCGATTGGTTGTGTTTGGGGTGTTTGGAGTTCAAGTTTTCTTATAATTCTATTATTTTGAAACATGCACGCCACGTGTTCGACGAAATTCCCCAAAGAGCCCAAAGTTCAAAGTTTCCACCCTTTTTCGATCCTAATTATAAATCATGTCTTGAGCGGGTAAAATGAAGGATATTTTGGTAAAATATGGTGCCCCATTTCTGATCTTTGAAAAGGAGGAAGGCAAGACGTTTATGGTAATCAACGGGTGGGAATCTGCATCCCACCGAGTAATTGACCTCAACGACATCGAGGCAAAGGCCGAGGCAGGGTTTGGACATCATGCCACGATCCTCAGATATATCCAAAATCTTGGTTGCGCCCAATTCACACGGATAGACTTGATTGGCTTTCGCGAGCTAAGGCTCGAGTTCTTTTTGACGTTGAAAGTATATGCCGATAAGACATTCTCATGCCGTTTGGGCGGCAATGATATTAAGGTGGGCTAAGGAGAGTTTGAAAGAATATTTGGGTTGTCGAGTGCGGGAGCCCACCCTATCCCCCAAGACAACGAGTTCAACGAAAGTGAATTTTGGACCAACATTGCAAGTAATATACCGGGAGGTCGCTCACGGTATCCATCTATGGTTATTCATGATGACGCCGTGTACGTTGCATACAAGATTTTGACGCACGTAGTTTTTTTCAAACAAGAGGCCACGAACGTGACCAAGCCGGAGCTCTTCGTACTCCAATGCTTACTCAACATTCGCCGGCCCTGGCTTTATCCGTTTATTTTGAACAGACTCCACAATATCGTGGAGAAAAGGCCGAGAAATAAAACTCCACGCCTCTCGTTTGCCCCGTAAATCACCATCATCGCCCGTCACTATGTGTTTGACCCGGCTGAAAACGATCTTGTACTTTCGGGACCTTGAATCTCCCGTTGACGCGTGCCCCGGCACCTCGAGTGTAAACCACTGGTGGGTCCTCATCACAACCCACTGATGAGCTTCACGAGGTGGCTCCACAAACCGATGTGGGCCCGAGCCCCGATTGGAATTGGTTCTTCAAGGAGAATCAGGCCTTCTAGACGCAAATGTTCAAAAGGTTTCAGTTGTTGGACGTGAAAATCAACACTAATCACCGATGTAGTCAAAAAAGCCTTCGACAGATCAACGCTCGCCTCTCTCTCCTCAAGGATCATTTTGACAAAACTTTTCCCCCTCCTGCACACGATTCTACGCCGGAAATGGACATCGATGGCAATCCCGTCAACGATACTTCCAACGAGTTCTAATATCCTTTAATAAAGTTGAAGATTCTAGGAAATCCAAAAAAAATAGTTAGTTTGTTATTTGTTTTGTTTTGTTTTCATTTGTTTGTATTTTTTCGTAGTTTTTAATCAAGACAACCGACATCACGTGATTCGAGATGAAGCGAGAATTGCATAATTCTGTTCGGAGCAGCTCGACTATTTGGTCTTCAGGGATGTTTTTCTTACTATTTTCTTCTTTTGATTTGACTCTTATATGTATTTATGGCAATTCGTAGGTTGCCTAATTTTTAGATACGGGGAGGGTAGTCGAGCAGTGATTTGTATTGTTAATAATTGTGCAATTTGATTCGTGGTTCTGTAATAACTAGTAATTGAATGTGATTGATTGCTATTCCAGCGCATTATTTTGTTTGGTGTTCAGGGACGTTTTTCTTACTCTTTCCTCTTTTGATTTGATCCTTATATGTATTTATGGCAATTCAGATATTGCTGAACTTCTAGAGATGGGGAGGGTAGTCGAGCAGTGATTTGTATTGTTAATAATTGTGCAATTTGATTCGTGGTTCTGTAATAACTAGTGATTGATTTCCATTATTTGATCCACTACGTATTTATAGCAAGGACAGACTATCAGATAAGTTACTAATCAATTAAAATTCTTTTTTTCCATTTCATTAAAATATGAGTTGTGCAATTATTAGTGTTCAGTGAAATTTATTGAGATGACAAGACAACACAATTCATCAAAATACGAGTTGTGCAATTGTTCAAGTGAATAGACAATACAATGCACAAAAATATTAGTTGGCAAAACTACATTTCATTTATATTGGGATGGGCAGTAATTTTTGGTGTTCAGTGACATTTATTGAGATGACAAGACAACACAATTCATCAAAATACGAGTCGTGCAATTATTCAAGTGAATAGACAAAATAATATCACAATAATATTAGTTGGAAAAGCTGCATTTTATTGATATTGGGATGTATGGTAATTTTTGGTGTTCAGTGACATTTATTGACATGACAAGACAACACAATTCATCAAAATACGAGTTGTGCTATTATTCAAGTGAATAGACAATACAATGACACATCAATATTAGTTGGCAAAGCTGCATTTCATTGATGTGGGTGCGTGTGTGTGTGTGTATATATATATATATTTACAATAACAACCAAGCAATTAATTGCCTTTTTTCTTTGTGCAAAAGATAAAAACTAATGGCTAACTTTAATGAAAACCATCCCGATATAAAAAGAATTTGAAGGAATTACTATAATCCTGAAAGAAACCCATGGACCATGCCCATGGAGCGAGTAATTCTTGATTTTTTTAATCTCCAAAAAGAGAGTATTGAAAGGGGACCAAGAAAATAAGATAGAAGTTTAACTATCATACATGTAACAAATGTACTCCAAGTGAGTTTCGCATTTTCACTTTCGGTTGACGATGTTAGTCAGAGGATCCAAGAAATAAAAATGAGGTACAATTTGTACGAGGTGCTGTTTGCTAAGCGTGGAGTTTTTAGGGATCATGACTGCAAACTAGTTTGTGTAGATACCACTCTCTGCGATCACTTTACCGATGTAAAGTTCACAACTTCCTCTCTCTACAATGACATGATTGAATTTTTATTGTAGACTAGATACATCACTAATTTTTCTTTAATGAAGGAATACAATGATGTCTTACTGTCATACAAGTCTTATGTGTTAGACAAGCTACCAATGTGGAAAAATTTGGAGAAAGATTTTGGATAAAGCATTAATATTGTGTTCATCATTTCAAAAGTACTAATGTGTTTGAATTTGTAATTTCTTATTTTTACAGTTTTAATTATATGTTCAAGTGTGTAATGAGATGAGATCGGGATGACCTCGGTTTCAGTGTGCAACTATTTGAAATTCTGTAATGTTTGAATGTGTAATCTTTTTTTTCTTTATTTAATAAAATTATTTATTAAATGTTTATCCAACCTTGCTGGTGACAATACTACACATTAATCAATAGATTTTTTAATTGTTTTGTGACAATACTAGACACTATTCCTTACGTTTTTGAACTTTCTTTGTGACAAGACTACACATTAATCAATATGTTTTCATCTTTAGCTGTGACAAAGTCTACACATTGAGTACAATTGTCTTGTAAAATTGTAACCAATCTATGGATTTTGAATATTGGACTAGATCTTTTAAATACAATTCACTTATACCTTTGGTTTCTCCACCATCTAGGTATTACCATAACAAAAAGAAAAAATGAGTTCCCATCAACCTAACAATGTACCAAATTTTGATTTCGAAGAAGATTTTTTTTCCTGCGATAGAAATTTAACTGAGTGGAGCATCCATATGGATACTTTGCTAGTTGACGACCTCCATGAGTGTAAGCTCAATGGAGTCTACGATCCCAAAAGAGGATTATGCAACAATATCACGTGGATCTTGTTGGACAAGATTAATGTTAGTTTGGGAAAAACTTCACAAGGACGACATAACCGCTTGAGTTGAACTTCTTCAAAAACGATACAGACATTTTCATATGATGTTGGGAAACGAGCATTCTACTTGGGATCATGGGACCAACAAAGTGCAAGCGCCAGAATGGCTTGTACGTTTTTGGAACGACGTGGCAGGCGATGTTGAGTTTACTGCTGCATATCTAAAACATGGAGAACCTTTATTCGGTTTGATGGATTGGGTATTCAATAAAAATTATTTGGATTGCATTTGTCAATAGCAAAATATAATTGGAAATCCGCCATTACGAATGTGATCACATATGTAATATCAAATTATTGTAATTGTTACTTTAATCTTATTGTATTTTAATGTGAAACAAAGTTTCTTGTAATTTTAAGACATTATTATGATATGCACTTATAATAATAGATATATTTATAACTAATTATAAAAATAAAAAAATAAATTCTTACAAATTATCTTTTGGGCCGAAATAAAAAATATGTTTATTTATTTCCCTAATAAACATTTAAAATAAAAATAATAAGTTATAAAAAGAAAAGAAAATCTTACAAATTAGTTTTTTGGCCGAATTGAGAAAAAATGTTTGGGCCGGGACGCTGGGGTCAAAATGCAAAAAAAAAAAAAAATCATTGATCGGGACGCGTTTGTCAAAAGCGCCCCGGCCCCAACAATTCTTTTTTCATATTGGCCATATATATATATATATGATTGGGTTCAAATGAGAACCCCATCATTATATGCGAACCTAGAGACTAATTTTGACCGTAGATCTAATCATTTGTGTGGACCAAATTTTTTCTATTTTTTTAATTTCATTAAATTATTATTATGGAAGGCCAATGAGTTTTATGTAATTTACAAATCCCCTAATCATATTAAATGCCAACAAACCCTACCAAATCCCGTCCCCTTCTTTTCATCTTCAACCAAAATAAAAATCAGCCATAATCCCTTAACCCTAGAACCCGTTTTCCTCTTTCTCCTTCCTCTCCGAAACCGGACGTCGGCGAATCGGCCATCAGCAAGGCGGCGACGTGGCAGCAGCAATCGTCGAGGGCAGACGACGACAAACGGCAACCACCGCCTTGCACCTCTGTTCGCCGCACAATTCCCGGACCCGTCGCAGCAGTTCAATCGGCGATGCTTCGCAAAGGTCTCCAACGGTGTCTTCTCCGATGGTGACGAACCGGGAGTTCCCCTTCCTCTTCCCGCCGTCGCCGCCAGCCTCCTCATTCAGCCGCTGCCGAAAAAGCACCGCGCCGCCAGCCTCCGAGGCGGAGACCGAAAAGTTGGAGACGCTGGCCCTGTCGTAGCCCTCGGCGGTGGTCACGCTCCAGTCGATTCCCGCCGTCGCCGCCAGCTTCCTCCTCCAGCCGCTGCCGAAAAAACGATGCGCCGCTTCCGGTGCTTCTGGGAGAAATCCCCCAGTGCTTTGGGGAGAAATCGCCCTCCGAGTCGGGCTCGTCGGCCCAACAGTCAGATTCATTTCATTTTGGATTTTTGCTGGGGGTTGTTGATTGTGTGTTGATGGGTGATGGCGATGGTGATGGAGAATTGATGCGGGCCTTTTGGACTTGTAATTTATGTTTGAACTTGTCTGCAACTTGTTCTTGTTTTGGTTTTGGTTTTGGTATGTTAGTTTCTGAAGGACTTTTTGTTTAAATCATATCATTAAGCAAACTTGTTCTTGATTGCGGTGGTTGATTCGGACGGCTCTGGATTTTTGTCGAACATGGTTCGACGGGGGTTGTTGGGTCGGATTTCGGACGGCTTAAGCCATAGAATCCTCGCCAATCGAAAAAAGCAGTGATAGTGTAATAAAAAAGCGCTGCAATAATATTAAAAAAAGTATTGCTACGTTATTATAAAAGAACTAAAATATAGTAAAAATCCAAAATTCTTACTCGTAATTTAACAGTATTTTTTTATACAGTAATGTAGTGCTAAAATTAATCACATGCGATGCTTTTAATATTCAGGTTTTTAAATTTAATTACATTTATTTATAAAACAAAATTTGTGATGCTTTTTTGTATACAGTCGTAATGCTTTTCTTTACCCGTGTGCTTTCTAAAGAGCAATGCAGTTTTCTTTCGAAATGTTGATATATGTCCAAAATACCTTTTTTATTAAATTAATGCAATATTTTTTACATAATTATCCTGCTGACATGTCATGTTCTCAACTATTAAGATTATCCAATCTAATGGTCAAGATGAGTCCCTAAGTTCACACACACACACACACACACACATATATATATATATATATATATATATATATATATGTATGTATGTATGTATGTATGTATGTATGTATGTATGTTAAAAAGTTTCGGGACGCTTTTGACAAATGCGTCCCAATTTTTTATTTTTTTTAATTTAATGGGTGGGACGTATTTGTCAAAAGCGTCCCGACATAAATTTTAATATTTTTTAAAAAATGTTACAATTTATCAATTAATATTTATTTTTATATTATTTATTTAATAAAGTCGGAAATTTACATGATGATTAGAGGGACAATGTAATACAAAAATTGATAATATTAAATGATATAGATGCATTTTCTTTTCTTATATTTGAAATATTTCAGTGGAAAGAATTTGGACAATAAAATTTAATTGGGAAAAAAGCTACCAGGAAAAGTTTGCAGCGACGGCCGACGGTAGTTGTGGAAAATCTTATTAGTTATCAATATATATTATTAGTAGTAGTATTTAATCAGAATTGATATAATTAAATCCAGTCAGCATTTATGTGGTTAGAGGCGTCAAAACTTGGTCAAAATCCCCCATTTTGAATGTCACATAGTATAATTTTTCAACGACCATATTAATTCTAAGCGTAGTTTAACTAAATATGTGATCCAAATTTAAGTGGTGAACAAATAAGTCACTCCCCATTCAACTAATTTTGTCAAGTCCCTTAAAAATTGATTTTTTCTTTTTGGCCGGAAAACATGTCGAGGAATTTAAATGAAAATAAACCCATTATTGGTCCAACATTTCTTTCTTACACCGAGTTTTCCACCAATATTCTTTCAAACATAAAAATAAAAAATAAAAAATCAACGGTACACGTTAAAATTAGTGGTAAACTCTCAAGACTTTCTAAATTCACACTCTGAAGTAATTTATAAGGAAATTCCCCTACTAAAATACAAATAAAAATTAAACCTATATATACCACTATTTGTGACATGCCAAAATGACACCTTCAATCAAATCGATAAAAGGAAAAGAAATTCTCAATTTCTTCAACTAATTTACCATGCAACGTTCAATAATCACGAATTTATTTCATATCATTAAATCTCCACCATGTGATGTTTTCATCAATCATCGGGGCACGGACACGAAACGGTCCGTTGCCTCATTGTTGTACGACAATCTCTACCAGCTTAAGGTTTATCCGTTTCTTGACAACAAGACCATGAAACCGGGCGATAAATTATTCGAAAAAATCGATGCTGCGATAATGGAGTGCAAGATCGGTGTGGCGGTGTTTTCGCCACGTTATTGCGAGTCCTATTTTTGCCTTCATGAATTGGCACTGATGACGGAGATGAAGAAGAAGATGATCCCGATTTTTTGCGACGTTAAGCCGTCAGAGCTTAGGGTTTTGGAGAATGGGACGATGACCAAGAAAGAGGTTGAGAGGTTTCGTTTGGCTTTGGAAGAGGCTAAGAATACTGTGGGGCTTGTTTTCAACTCTCAAAAGGGGTAAATGTTTATATTAATATTGCAATTTCTTGATTTTTTTGATTATTTTTTCTTATAGTTATTGAATAATATGATTAATACACAAATGTGTGTAGAGTATATATAGATACTGTTCACAACATTTTAAATTGCATAGGCTAAAATGTGTTAATCCTTATTAGTAGCATATAGTTTGAACACATCATTTCTAAACAATAATTTATTTACTAATTAGCACGCTCGTGTATGAAAATGAAACTCAACATTCCATTTCTTAATTCCACGGCACGAATTACTGTCAAGTTTTTTTTTTTTAAGGTTATCACTTGCCTTATAAAACCCTTTTTATGCTTGAAAAAACTAATATGGTAATTTCAATTTACACTTGATAATTACCTGCCATGTTGTTGTGAATAGGAGATGAAACATAAAATAGATCAATATTAATTTCTAATTATTAGACAGTTAATTTTATTAGACAATTCATGGACATATTCATCTTCGTCTTAAGAGTCAATATCCTCTTTAAAAATACATATTCATAAGAGAGTCCCAGTTAAATTACTACTGGTAGGGGTAAAAAGTTTATTAATTCTTTCATATCATATTAATCGCATTCCAATAATCCAATATGCTTGCAATGTCATATACATAGGTATATACTCAGAAATTACTATGTTGCCATGAAAGCATCATTTCTCCATTTTTCTTCATTTACATTTATAGATCTGTCGGACTATATTTTTCATAAAATGATCTAATAATTATAATCAAATGACTAATAATATAATTACCATAATGTAAAATATCTCTACACTCTATTCTTCTTAACTTATAAGATTAAAAACTAATGTCCCTATGGGGAGTCATGTACATACTTTAAAAGTTTTGGTGTCAAATCAAAACATTTAAAAGTTTGAGCACAAGCATGCATGTACATGAGACCAAAATGAAGTAAACTAAAATAGAATTGAAACGTGATTATAACAAATCGTGGATCCATATTGTTGTAATATTAAATATACATGTGCAATTCATGAATTACTTTTATTTAATTAGTTACTTGATTTTAAAATGTTGCTGACAGAAACTGGTCGGATGTCGTTAGAGACGCAACAGATATTGTACTGGAGAGGTTGGAAGAGATTGAGGAAGAAGAAGAGAGAATGATTTATTATGATCATTAACATCAATAAAATTCTCATAAGCTCAATTGTTAATAAAGAGTGAAGCAACTCGAATTATTTATTCTTTTACTATATATATTTTTCTTTAATTATTGTGTCCATAGTCGTGAGGCATAAATATGTAATAAACCAGACCTTCATTTAATTTCATTTCATTAATACTGATCATGTATTTTTTATTCTTTCGGAAAATAACAGATTAATTGTAAGTGTGGAGTCCAACAGAATTTAAGAAAGAGTCAGCGTTTTTCTTTCTTTTCGTGATCTTGTATTTTTTTTCTGCATGTATGAGTTCCAATAAAGTTAACCACTAGTGCAGCATCAAAAAGAAAATGGCAAGCTCATTCTTATATTATTTTTTCAATATAAAGTTTTAATTATTTTTTATTAATTATAGCAGAAAAGAAGATAGTTATATATAGCACTGCACTTAATTAATAGTCTTATAATTTGTGACAAAAATATTACAGTACAATCTCACTACAAAAAAATTGTTCTATGCTGATGACTTTTGCTGATGGGCTAAAAAATCGTCGGCATATGCTTACGGCCTGCATTTGCTGACGGGCAAAGGCCGTCACCGAGCAGTCCATCAGCTACCCGCCAGCATATCAATTGAGTGTCGTCTTTGCTGACGGGTACCAGCCCGTCAACAATATTAAAAAAATATATGCTGACGAGTATCGTGCCCGTTAGCATTTCTGATATTAAATTAGATCTCCATCCTCTCGCTGAATCAGAAAACAGAGAAGCCAAAAAAAAATCCGCCTGCCGTTGCCACCCCAGCCTGTCACCGGTCGCCGCCCACCATCACCCGCCAGCCCCAGCCCACCGTTTCCACCCAGACCTAGCCTGTAGTCGCCCGCCCGCTGAGTCGTCCGCCGTCGCCCGTCAATGTAAGGTTTTGTATGTTTTTTTTAATTATTATTTATATTTTTATGAATTATTTTATATTTATTTTTTATTTAATTATAATTAATGGTTTAATTAGGATTGAATTTAGGGATTATTTTATAATTAGGATTGAATTTAGTGATTATAGTATAATAGGATTTAAATTAGAACTAATTATATAATTAGGGTTGAATTTAGGGATTATTATACAATTAAGGTTTAATTTATGGATTATTATATAATTATGATATAATTTAGGAATTTTGTATAATTAGGGTTTAATTTAGATATTTTTGTATAATTAGGATTTAATTTAGAGATTTTTGTATAATTAAGGTTTAATTGAGGTATTATTGTATAATTATTATTAATTTAGGTATTTTTATATAATTAGAGTTTAATGTAGGTTTTTGTGTAATTAAAGTTTAATTGAAGTATTATTGTATAATTGTCGTTAATTTAGGGAGTTTTATTATTAAGGTTTGATTTACATATTGTTGTATAATTATGGTATAATTTGGGGGTTATGATTAGGGTTTAATTTAGGGATTTTTGTATATTAAGGTTTAATTTAGGTATTTTTGTATAAGTGGAGTTTAATTTAGGGTTTTTGTATAATTAAGGTTTAAAAGAGGTATTATTGTATAATTATCATTAATTTATGGTTGAATTGTAAATATTTCATATTTGAAAAGTTTCAGAATGTTTGTGTTGGTGGTTTTGATATGTCATGGTGATCAGCAAGTTGTGTTTAATTAATATTTATGTTATGATATACATGTTGTGACTGGTTGGGGTTGACGTCGGTGATAACGTGGTGTACGGCGCCAGCTGGGAGATTTCGTCCCTCCAATAACGGATTTTAATTTTTTTTTTTAAATGTGATGGTGGTTTTAAAAAGAGCGTGGTGGGGGTTTTCAGATGTCGTGGTGTTCGGCAAGTGAATATTTTGTTTAATTTATATTTTATGTTATATGATCCGTGATTAATATATATGATCTGCTTGGTGCAAGTTACACGTGAAGTTGAATTTACAGATATGTCTTTGCTTTATTCAGTTGTCCCATTTTGCGTGATGTACTCAAAACTCACCATACATTAATTAAAGTCACTATATACTAAATGTTAGTAACAAATCAATTTTCGACTCTTTCGCTTTATACGCATATCGTACTCTACCAAATCATAACAAAAAGCTGAGTATACTAGAAAAGACGTGATATTGAGAAATATCACGGATTTTAAGAGCTGACTAATATTGAAACATCACATCACGGATTTTAAGAGCATCATTTAGCATCAATAAGTATAAAAGTTTTTATACACTAAAACACTTACCTTAGACCCATTTGGGATTTAGTATCAAATAGAGAGTTTGATACTAAATTATGAATTGTCAACTGATTTAGACAGTTTGAGAATGCGATTGTAATATGATTATCTTACGGCGTATGTATTTTGTGGACTTTTGAATTTTGGTTTCCATCTCTCCTTTATTTTGGGTGAACTGCAATATTTTTATATATACTTAGAGAACTAAGATTAGGTGTTGCCAAAATTTTCAGGTTCTCAAAATGTATAGTAAGATAATTTTATTAGTGAACATCACATTTTTGAATGGGATAGGGCCCTTACCAAAATTCAATCATTTTCTATAGGCACCCTCATAGCGCTCGATTATCAATAATTTGATCATCTATATTATTAATCACAATTAAGATATTATAGAATGAGTTTTGTTCATAGTTGTATGTACAAATGGAGGGTGGACGGTTATCTGTCGAACACATTCGTGGAAGAGGTCGAGAGTTTCATACAACTTGCACTCACCCATGGAGTAATGAAGGATGGGGAAAAATTTAAGTGTCCTTGTAGTCATACTAAATTTAAGAACGACAGTTACCACGATGTAAACGATATCAAATATCATCTCGTTAAAAATGGATTCGTACCAGATTTCTACATCTAGACATTCCATGGCGAAACAAATTTTGATTACACGCATCCTGTCGACCCTGAGGTTCACGCTGGAGGATCATCTTATGCCACTCTTAAATTATATTATATTGATTGGATTGGTAGTTGGTGAAGAAAAATCAGAGTATATATGATGATGGATATATTTACGAGGCTCTAGAAAGAATCTCATCATTAATTACTTTTTTCGATAGAGTTAAAGTGGTGCATCGGAAAAAGTAATTAATGATGAGATTCTTTCTAGAGCTCCGTAACTATATTCATCATCATATGTAATCATATTTTTCTCTTCCAACTACCAATTCAATCAATTTAATCAAAAATCAATTGTGGTAATTATTAGATAGATTGGCATTTATCCCGGTTCAATTGTACTTAAATTTTAATATTTTTTTAGATGAGAGGTAGACGTCATGGGCATTCTTCTCTAGGCCCATCTCCGAGCCATTTTTCTCTCGGTTCATCATCATCATCTCATAGTCAAATAGACGATGAAGATGATGATATGATTGAGTTATCGTCAGAGACTCCGCAGATCGTTCTAGCCACACCGTCCGATGCTAGTACATCGAGAGGCCTCATACCACCACGTCCTGGTATGATCAAGGTCTATGTCGTCCCCCCGAGTTAAGTAACTTTAATAATTAATTTTTGTAAGTAATAAATTCTTTATTTCAGTATATTGCCTTACTAAACTCTATATTTCATCAGGATATGTAGTGACTCGACGGAGTTACCGATGATCATTCAGCTGATCCATGAGGCTCGTGTACACCCCGATGGGTAGAAGTACGAGCATATTCCCGATTCTTATCGTCAATTGTGGTGGCCCAAGTTTTTGGTAATTAAACTAATATTATTTTCGAAAGTTATTATATATAATGATTTTTATTAATCAATTTTTTTTTTTTGCAGAGGTGCTTTTGTTGGGACCCGAGTGTATATTCTGAAGAGGTCATACGACGTAATTTCTATAGTTCTATGGTCGCCTCGTGGTGCAGCCGTCTCAATGAGTGGAAGACAAAGTGGAGAACGGAGGGGAGGGTGCCCGCGTGCTTGGGCGAGGAAATCTGGAGGAGATGGGTGGTGGAGTTTGAGAATCCATAGAACAAGAAGCAGTCGGAGCAGGCGAGTAGGAACAGGATGAGCGAACCCAGCAGATTTGGTACTGGGATAGCCAAGCACAGAGGAGGGTCTCGGATTGCGATTGGTCATGCACGTCAACTCGTAAGTAACATTAATATATATTTTTAAATTTAGCTCGTAAGTAATTAATTAGTTAATAATTAGTGATAAATTAAAATATAATTTAAATATTGTATACAGCGTGAGGATCTAGGTAGGGAACCCAATGCATTCGAGCTTTTCTTGACTATGCACCAGAGACCCAACGGCTCTTTCACTGATCCTCAATCGCAGCAGACTTTAGTTTTTAATCCTCGTAACGGTAAATTATAAATCAATCAAAATATTCTAGGTGGATTATCAGAGATGTCTGGAGGAGGCTCCTGCTTCATCGTCGGATCCTGTCATCGTTGACGAGAACACGTTCTATCTACAGAGCATCGGGGTGAAGAAGGGTCTTCGGTTTGACACGGGATGTTTAGGAGCTCTTCCGGCTTCGAAGAGTTCCAGAGGAGGTACCTCCTATGTTCCTGATAGCCGTGTCTCGGAGCTCCAGATGCAAATGGAGGTTTTGAAGAGCCAGGTCGAGAGTTAGCTCAAGGCAACCCAGTGGGCACATCAGGAGCAGCTCCAGGCGAGCGAGCGTGCACATAAGGAGCAGCTCAAGGCGATGCATGAGTATCATGCACGTCAGCAACTCTAGTACGAGGTGGCTCTCCGTGACCGGGTGATGTAGGAAGTATCCGCAACAATGGCGTGTCGTCGACGAACGTCCTCTGATGCTCTAGCTAATGACGATGATGATGATGATGATGATGATGATGATGATGATGATGCGGTGTAGTTGATTTAGGAACAAATAATATTTATATTTGGTACTTTATTTAAACTTTATACATTATACGATATAGTTGTTAATTAATTATATTTTATATTTAACTTTATATCTTTTTGGAAAATACAAATTAGTTTTTGTATTGATTTGTGAAATAAATACAGGTAAAACTGTCAAATAAAATTAAATTTAAAAATAAATTTATTTAAAAATGCTGATGGGGTGGATCCATTAGCATCATTTGAACAATGCTGACGGGTGTAGCTTGTAAGCAAATGCTGACACTAAGACCCGTCAGCATTATTTAAGTTTCTGACAGGCGTTACTCATAAGCATATGCTGAAAGGATTAACTACCCGTCAGCAAATGACGGGTATCGGATTATGCCAGGGGCTTTGTTAACGGGACTGACCCGTCAGCATTTGCTGATGGGTAGGTTAATTCTATCAGCAAAGCATTTGCTTATGCCAAAAATGCTGACGGGCGTGACCCGTCAGGAAATTGATGCCGATGGGTTTGCTAACGGATCATGCCCGTCAGCAAAAGGTAGTCTTTTTTGTAGTGTCTGAATATGTCTAACTAGAGTGTGTGGTCAATGATGCTACAGTACAATCTCACAGATGTATTATGCTAGATGTATTGGATTAGTGTTGACATCATTTGATGCACTGTAGGTTCCAAGTAATGTCAACGGACTCATTCACGACCTCTCATGAGACTTTTTGCTAGCTTCTTGAGCGACCTCATGGTGACCTCTCATACGGCATGTATGGTTTGTTCTCATACGACATCAGGCCGCTAATCTGTTTATGGTCATGCGACTTGAAGTTATCAGGTCGCTCTCTAATATTCCCCCTCCATTCGAGGGCGGTGATAAAATTAACAAATAGTTTGCTCCAAAGCCGAATGAAGAAATAATGTGAGAGTGGTTTGGTGAAGACATCTATAGTCTGATCGATAGATAGGACAAACTGAATTTGTAATAATTTCTTTGCAATGATATCTCTGAAAAAATATAGATCTAAGTCAAAGTGTTTGGTACGAATATGAATAACAGGGTTGGAGTCAACAACAGTGATACTTTGATTGTCGACCCAAATTATAAGAACAACAAGAAGATTGACATGAAACTCGTGAATCAAGGATCGAATCCGTATTATTTTTGTAATAGAATGAGCTAGGCTACGAGATTCAACCTCAGTGCTAGACCTGAAAATAGAAGTCTGTTTTTTAGATCACCAGGAGACAATATTTCTTCCCAAAAAGATACAAAAATTGTAGCCTGGTCAGAATCTAAAAAGCCTGTGAGAGTGAGATGTGAGGGTTTTCTGTAATTGATTCCAAAACGAATTGTACTATCAAGGTATCACAGAATTCTCTTGACAGCTCACCAATGTGTGCTGAGAGGGAAGTGCATATACTGACACACCTTATTGATATTATAGAACATGTCAGGTTCAGTGATGGTAATATACTGAAGGGCTCCAACAATACACCTATAAAATGAAGGATCGATAGTTGGTTCTCCTTGTGTTTTGGACAGAGCAGGAGAGACGATCATAGGTGTGGGAGTGTCTTTAGGTCTAGCCATACCAACTCTCTCTAAGAGATTTGTAATGTACTTTTCTTGATTTAAATGCAAACCCTGAGCTGTGTGGGAGACCTCAATACTAATAAAATGATGTAGTTTACTTAAATTCTTTTTTGAAAAGGCTGAATCAGATGGGTAATAAGTTTGGCAATCCTAACTTTGTTGCATTTGTGACTAAAATGTCATCAATATATACCAACAGCCAGATGCAACCAGAGGAAGTGTTATTATAAAAAAGAGAACTATCAGCCTTTGAAGCAGAGAAACCAGATTGAGGAAGAACAACTCTCCGTTTTCCGAACCAGGCTCTAAGAGCCTGTTTAAGCCCATAAATAGCTTTAGACAGCCTGCGCACTTGAAGTTTATCACTATTATGTTCAAAGCCAAGTGGCTGAGCCGTGAAGATTTCTCTATCCAGCTCTCCATTTAAGAAGGTATTGTTAACATCCAATTGCTTTACAGACCAGTTACAGTTGGGAGCTATAGAGAAAAAAATTCTAATAGTGGTAACTTTAACAACAGGTCTAAATGTTTCATAAAAATCAAAACCTGGAACTTGATTATATCCTTTGGCTACTAATATGGCCTTATTCCAAGATTTTGTTCCATCAGCATGAGTTTTCAACTTGAATACCCACTTGCAACCAATCAAAGACTTGCCTGTAGGTAACTCACAGAGAGACTAGGTCTGATTCTTAATGAGAGCTTCATACTCTTCACACATAGTTGATTTCCATCTGGGATGAGGATGAGTTAAGGCTTTAATATAGGAGGAAGACTCTTTGAAATGAATTTGTTGTGTGTTAAAAGCCTTGGGCTTGTAAATTCCTTATTTGGCCCTTATTATCATGTAGTGTTTCCCTGCAAAAGGGTTAGCACCTTCACTAAAAGGAAAATGAGAAGTATGTGTAGGACTCATAAGTGGTAATTCAACAATGAGAGGAATAGTAGAGGGACTTGATTGACTGGAGGGTAGTGGAACTAGTTAATGTATAGAGCTGGACTTATTTGAAATATGAGGTTATGGTGAGGTCGCTGGTGATTGTGATGAGATTGCACGTGATTGTGGTGAGGTCGCTGGTGGCTGTCATGAGGTCGCAGGTGATTGTTGTGAGGTCGTTGGTGTTGTAATAGTTTGGGGAACTGTTATAAGAGGAGGTGGAATAAGTATAGATAGTTGATTGTTTGAACAAGAATGAGGTCCATAATTCTTAGAAAAGGGAAATTTGTGTTCATAAAAGATCTCATTTCTGGTTATTATGACCTTTTTATTTGGTAGCAAGACTTTGAATCCCTTATAGTGTTCACTGTAACCGACAAAAGTACTAGGTTGAGATCTGAATTGAAGTTTGTGTTTATTTAGTGGCCTGAGATGAGGGTAACAGAGACACCTAAAGGGTTTAATAACAGGATCCCTCCTCCTATTAATGCTGCACTGCTTGGACCTCTTCTTATTCTCGGGCTTATCCTACTCAACATTTTATGCACTAGTTGAAATACATGATATATAAAATTTAAACCATTTGTAATAATAAAAATTAAATTTAATAAGAAGACATAACATAGTCATTTACCTCCAGACTCCCTCATCAACGATACTCGGTAGCTGACCAGTCTGATCATGAAAATGCTTACACTCATTAAGCTGCTTCCCATACTTGTCCGCCATCATGCATAAAAATGTTGTCTTTATAGCATGTTGAGTATATAGGTATGTGTCCTAATAACAAATCTCCTGCAAAATAAAATAATAATTACAATTCAATTGATACATGATTCTCAAGTTACAATAAAGATAAATAAATTTAGACACAAAATAATAATTACTTGAAACATGTCCCACCATAATGCACGAATCTCGTTAGGGACTACCTTAAACTACCACCCGGTGGGATGGAGCTCCTTCTCCATGATTTCCCAAAATATATTGGTCAGCCCGACCTCCCTGCTATGTAGACTGTAATTGTGTTGTGGTTACAAATATAATTTATTAATAACGATGATTAGAATTTTATAATTATTAATTTACTTACTTCTTCCCGAGGATATAAAAAAGGAATCACCTCTCTAGTGGGCCCAAGTGCTGTCGGGATGTACCCGCATAGGACGGTGTCAGTGTGGTGGTATATGGGGTCCCCACTGAATGATTAGTACCAAGGCCCACATAATCATCATCAAAATGGCTAAACGATTAGCTGACTCCATATATGATCAACCTAGACTTTATTCGCGTCCACGACCTCTCGACATCTGATAAAAGTAAATAATATACAAGCATTTTACAAAATACCAGTATATATCAACTATTTTAATAAATTCAAACATAAATAAATTAGTTAAAATAAGAGAGTTTTACAATTTGAATAATTTACATATATTTCAACCAAACTAATCATCTAAATCGACACTTTCACTATTAAAGTTATACCCAAACTCATCTTTGTCTGTGTCTTGATCTGTATCTTGATCGGTGGGTAACTCTTCTTCTGTATCATCATGTGCCTCGTCACCAAGTTCATCCACGTCATTATCAGTAGGGTCGTGCAATTGGAAATTGACATCATCTAGTTGAATTAGATTGCATGTATCTACAGCTTCCTCTTGAAATAATTGCTCTGTTAGAGGCTCGATAAACTTAATATTTGATCGCGCCTTGATTTTACACGTTTCCCACCAGTCCAACTTGTCTTGTTTCAAAATTGGGTACACACAATAATATACTTGTACAGCTTGGGCAATAAGTACAAAAGGTTCATATCGACTGAACATACGCTTATGACTGATATCGACAAGCTTATAATGTGGATGAGCTTTTGTTCCTATAAGAGTCAGATCAAACCAATTTTTCTCCATTCGCGCGATGTATTCAAGATGCACAATTTCTATGAGATGACCGTAATAATCATACTTGACTGCCCCGTAATTTGATCCTTCAATGCATACTCCACCGCTCGATGTTGATTTGTTAGATCTGTGCTTGATTGTGTCAAATATATAATCATTTATCTTACATCCAGTATATGTTTTCACACATTGTGATGGACCCTCTGCTAGGCTCCTAATGTTTATGTCGATCACATTGTTTGAAGGATCTCTAGCCTATGACGTTAAAGAATCATTTTTAATTTAGCAAATATACTAGATAAATACATACAGTAATTAAATGATACGCGTCTTAGTATTGAGGATCTTACGTAATATTTGAACCAATTTGCAAATTATTTTCCAATTTTTTGTTGAGTCTATCATCTGTAATGTTTGGTTGGAAACGTTAAATGCTCTTCGTGTAAATATTATATCATTTGTTAGAAAATTGAGTAATAAAGTATTAGCACATAATATATACATTTACAATAGACATTGAAAAGAGTATTCGTACCTAACATATTCTTGGACCTCTTCGCAATTTAGAAACACGTATATCCTTGTGGCGTTGTATTTTGCTTCGAATAGTAATTTAAAAATAACTCACAAAATTATTATAAATATTAAAACAACGTATTCAAAGAGCTCACATAATATACAACGCTATTTATGCTACGCGATATTGAGATCAAAATGCAACGCATTGCTCGATACGCGTTTTAAAATACTGTGTGACGGCCACATAGATCATTTATCATGTGACGGAGCTCCATACATATTTAAATCCGGATTCGGTCTATCAAATTGGGTCGGACTAGGCAGATTTATTGGTTTTGGGACTCCATTACATGACAGAAAACCCGTGTGACCGTCACATTTGAGTATTTACCTTAAAAAAATGGGTACATTTGTAAAGAGTGGAGGTAAATATATCAAAAGGGGGAAGTTGACCTCCCTTGGGTTGGCTCCGCCAACTTACATTTACTAATAATTAATGCTCCAAATTTAAAGTAACAACTATTAGTACTGCTGCTATTTAGCCAAAATAAAAATAAAATAAAAAATTCCCAAGGTTTTATGATACTGTTATTCCTACCCCAATATATTCCCAAATTTAGAGTACTTCTAGTACTACTATTTTCAGATTTGAATCTACTACTATTTAGCTAATATTAGTAACCTGTTTGTGACTTTAAAATTTTACACCTACAAGTCCACAAGTCTACAACCATCACAAGTACAACTATGCCAAACTGCAGTGTCCCCAATACAACTCTTTTATGATATTATTATTGTTTCTATTTATTAATCAGGTTTTTAAATATTTTTCTTTTCCTTTTTTTTTTAAAACAATTATTGAAAATTTAAAACAGTTTTTAAAAAAAAATTCAATTTTTTAGGGTTTGAGAACGTTTTTAAAACATTTTGAATAAATGTCAGTTTAGGTACACTAGTTTATATTATATTCTCACAATTGATACAAATCTCAGCAAAATTAACTAAAATCCCCAATTATTGGGCACACGTGACATATACATGGGAATTTCCGGCGAATAATCCATTAAACTTTGTATAGAATTTGAGAAAAAATGCGATTATTTTTTTGGCCATTGACCATATGCTCCTATAGGTAAATATATCATCCCAAATAGTTCATTGGTATTTTAACTTATCATTTAATCCAAAATACTACATAAGATTACTAATTTAACCTTACTAACCATTTTATTTGTTCAATATTTTTTTCTTTCAATTTAATTCAACAAAAATTCATATTATTTTATACTTATTCCATACTACTCACCATTCAACCAAAATCCATACTATTTCATATTAGTTTCATACTACCCACCATTCAACCAAAAATCCATACTACTTACTAGTTTCATACTACCCACTGTGCAAACAAAATTCATACTACCTTCAAATTAATTTAATACTACAAAATCCATACTACCCGATGCCTACTAACCACCGGCAACCAAAATCCATACTACCTCCACCATTCAACCAAAAATCCATACTACTTATTAATTTTATACTACTCACCGTGCAACCAAAATCCATACTACCTTCATATTAACTTCGTACTACAAAATTCATACTACCTTCATATTAATTTCATACTACAAATACATGTGAACAAGAAACCAAAAAAAAAAGTGTAAAATTGTTGAAGTAAAGAAAATAAAAATAAAAAATTGCCTCTGATCGGAATTTGTATGAACAATAAACAAAAAGAAAAAAGTATAAAACTGTTGAAGCAAAAAAATAATAATAATGAATTCCAACTTTGATCAGAATTTGTAGGAACAATAAACCAAAAAAAATCTACTTGTAAAATTGATTGGAATTTCTAAGAACAATATACCAAAAAGAAATTAAAAAATCAACCTATTGAGAATGTATATAATCTATATGACCGTAAATTAAACTAATTTGATCGATTTGAAATTTTGTGTGATAATAATAAAATTTTATAAAATATAGGCAAAAATAATAAGTGAAAAAAAAATAATATTACGAATTTGATCAAAATTTCTATGGATAATAAACTAAAAAGAAAAAGAAAAATAAAGATGTGTAAAATTGTTCAAGCGAAAAAAATTGAATTACGAATCAGATTGAATTTGTATGAATAACAAAAAAAAAAAAAATCGATGTATAAAATTGTTGAAGCCAAAAGTAAAAAACAACTAAAATGAAACATTTTCTTAAAACAAACAAAATTGAGGAATGGTGACGGTTGTGCCTTAATTGAGTGTGTATATAAGAGGGGGTATTGTAAACTATTTATATCATGATTTTTGATTGAATGGTAAATACTTGGTTTAAATGGGATGAATTTTAATTAGGTGATTATATGGCAATTAAGTTAGATTAATGTGTATCAAATGGGAATTTCCCCTATTTTTTTTAGTTTCCGGTAATGTTTGTATCAAATGTGAGAAGAAATATAAATACAGAGGTTTTACCACTTTTTTGTCATTTTACCAATCATCAACATGAATTGTAGCCACTTTTTTGTCAATAGTATTTTTTAGCTATTTTGATTGAAAAAAATAACATTTGTGCCCTTGTGCTTTGAAAAAGAAAAGAGGCCGGACTATCCTTATTCCAATCGTCATTTCTCATTCCTTCCTTCCAAAACCCTCCTGAACCCACATTCCAAATCCTCAGTTGCCACTACCTAAATAATGCGTTCAAACCCCTCCGCCGGCAAGCTCCCATCTCCACCGCCGCGACCACGACCGACAGCCAGGCTGTTCCCCAATGCCTTTTTGTTCTTTGTTTCTTTTATAGCAAACTAAGCAATATTGACTAGATTTAGTCTCTCAATTTTGTTATAATTTGAGAATCAGGTTTAAATACAGTAAAACTTATATGAAGTGACAATCGTGACCGATAAAATTTATTAATTTAGTGAGATATTAAATAATCGAATACTAATTTAACACATTGGCTTTCAACTCGGGAATGGCGAAAAGTATTACTTGTGTGTACAGTAAAATCTCGATAATTTAATAATTTAATACTATTAGTTAATAACCTCATTCAAACAATATTTGTTCTCAGTCTCATTCGAGTACAGCATGCTTAATTATTATTATATGTTCCTTATTTTTTATATTGAAATGTACATGTTACTAAAGGCTACCATTACTTCAACACCGGAGAAACTAGTATGTGGAAATTTTAAATTAAGGCTTTCATTTGTATTGATGCATTTGAAGCTAAGAATTTCAATCTATAATAATAAATTTATGGGGTATTTACAAAATAAATCTTAAAGTTTGGGCTAATTACAAAGACACACAAAAATGAAGTTTTTTGAAAGTCACAAACACCCCCTTTAGGTTTTGATGCGACCAAAAGGATTGGTACTTCAAGAATACGGGGTACTGACCTGAAACACAAAGTCAGCGACCTAAATCGCTTCAAATATCGTCACAGCGACCTGATTGGTCTCCAAGAGCTTCCGTGCGATCTGATCGATCCTGCAAGATAAAGCTTAAGCCAAGGCGGTGGACGGCCCCGGCGTACGCCCTTCGATACTTAAGTTAGCGAGAGATTTGAGAGTTCAATAGTGCGCAAGATCCAATCAAACTTAGTGTAAAGAATGAGGCCTAAGTCCTCTTTAAATCATAATTTGCAGGGACCCCACAAGACAACCCATAGCCAGTTTTCTCGACAGTCATATACGGAAATCGAATTTGATTGAATTCCGGTCAAAAGATAGACAACCAACTGGGAATAAAAGATCAAAGCAAAGCGCAGCGACTTTCGAAGGCATTCGAAGGAAGGAGCAAGCAGAGCGAAGCGGTCATTGTTGCCTTGTTTTTGTCTTTGCTTTCTGTCTTTTTAAAGGCAGACAGATGGGACTTGCAGCTTGAGTTATGAGTTATGAGCTACTGTAGCTAATGCAGCTAAGAGCTCCTGTAGCTAAGGCCCAAAACCATAAAACCCAACACTCAACGCCGAGTTAGCACTCAGCGCCGAGCTGGTATAATAGTGCCTACATCATAAGAGCTCGTCTCTCCTAAGGAATAGCTCCTAGAGGAGTGGTCACTATAAATCCACCATAAATCCATAAACCCACCCATAGCTATTAGAGATGAGAGAATTATTCGTAAAGAAAGAATAACCTATACCCCATAATCCATGATAAAGAGAGAGAGATATAGAAGGCCGGAGAGAGAAGGCCAGAGAGAGAGCATGAGATGAGATGATATTAAACTTGAGAAATAAGGGCTTGAACCCCCTATTTATAAGATTATTGAGACTTATCCACCAAGCAATAGGATTCCTTCATAAGATGGGACTAAACCTCCTAATTATACCCAATCTCCATTAGGAAATATTCTCATATTAAGATTCTTACTTCTCATAGTTCTATAATAACCATAAAATCATATTACCAACCATATACGCTAGGACCTAGAACCTTCCATCCTTTCGTTACTTTCTTACCATATATAACCAAGGCGACATATTGTGCCGTATCAGTTAGTCTCCCATATTCTGGCTGATTGAGGTACGAAATCAGGTAGAATATATAAGAAATAAAGACAAAAAGCCGCAAACTATTTACTCGACCCAAACCAAATCGGCCAAAAAGTCATTACATACCATAAACCATAGCCATGAAATATTACTTAAGCATCGCCTTATAACTATAAACCATTTCGTTAGCTCGCCAAGACCTCATACCATAATCCATAATAGCCCAGCTCTCAATACTGAGCTATTTTAATACCATTTACCTGATAAGAGCTCGCCACCTTACATAAGAGCTCGCCACTCTTATATGAGAGATCGCTGGCCCCACAAGCAGCTCGCCCTCCTCGCAGAAGGATTGCACCTTCTAGAAGAAGAGGTCGCTTACTAAATCCACACAACACCTGCATGTTATTGACCTAAGATAAGGTGGTTGAGAGAAATCACCATACACCATAGTAAACCAGAACCATATAAAACAACATATGACCAAAGAAAACCATTCAGTCCCCCAAGTTTGAATAATTTGAACAAAATAAAACACTTACACCATGCACAAACCACGTGATTGAGAAAAATATGTAAGTCAAACATATCTTCCCCAGAAGCGACCTCAAATATGTAAATCAAACATATTCAAGGTCGTGTAAGAATATGTAATTCAAACATATTCTCCCACTAAACCATTTATTCCCACATCCATAGAAACCATAAAACCATAAGAATATCGTAAAGTGACCCGAAATTTCCATGATTCATTATAAATAGATGTCTGCCCCCAAGGGTTCGAGAAAATCCATCACTGACCTATAGAAGCTTCGGCTCATAACAAGAATAAATAATAATACGAAAGTATGAGCCCGTCATCCGGAGAGATAGGCATAATACTTTTTCAAGTGACAGATATTCCAGCTTCTCGGTAAAGCTTGACCATAGACGATTAAGAAAACCACTTAGTTCCCCAAGTTAATGCAATCAAGAAATACAACCAAGTTACTTAAAATATTAAGTCCCCCATGTTAAAGTAATGCAAACAAGGTAGCACAACTAAGTCTCATCAAACCAAAACCAAACAAGGTATACGATGCGAGCAGAAAAACTGCTAAGTCACAACATCACATAATTATATTAACACAAATGGTACCACGTAATCAATCACGCTTAAAAGTACATAATCAAAAGCCATAAAGAACATGTAAGTCAAACATGCTCTTCACATAAACAAAGCATCCAAGAATATGTAAATCAAATATATTCAAAGATAAAAATTGCAAAGTACATGTAAATCAAACATGCTCTCTATAACAAAGGATATGTAAGACCATCCATCCATTACCATATCCAATAATAGCGTCATCCAATAACCATATCCATAAACCATCGCCGACCTAATGAAAGCGTCAGCCCATAACTACGTCCATAAACCATCTCATCCATATAAATCATAAAATCATCTCCCATAATTTATTACTTAAGCATCGTTCCATAACCATTAATACCAACGAACCTTTGCTGACAATAAAAGCACATAAATCCATAAATCCATAAACCATAAAGAAATCATCGATCCACAACAGGTCGGCCAAATAACCATTGCATCCATAAATTATTGCCGACCTGACACAAGTTGGCATATTGAATCAAGCAAAAATTATATTAACCACATATCACACCAAGTAGAACTATAGTAAACCAAAATTATATTAAATCATAAGCGATTGAGAAAACTACTCAGTCCCCCATGTCCAAATAATACAAACAAAACCAAATAAATCACACAAGACCAAGTATGTAAATCAAACATACATATGAACTGAGAGAAAACATGTAAATCAAACATGTTTCCTCCCAATGGTCATAAAATATGTAAATCAAACATACTCAAGGACGTGGAAAAACATGTAAAACAAACATGCTCTTCCACTAAACAATCAATTCCCATATCCACAAACTCCTGGCCGAACTAATGAAAGCGTCAAGGCTTAACCAATTGCCATGAATCTCTGGACGACCTAATAAAAGCGTCGGGCTTTAACCATATTCATAAATCTCTGGCCGACCTAATGAAAGCGTCGGGCTTTAACCATATTCATAAAGTCTCTAGCCGTTGAGGCTTAACATACTCATAAGATCTCTGGTTGTCGAGGCTTGAACATATTCATAAAATATCTAGCCGACCTGATAAAAGCGTCGAGGCTTAAATCATTGTCGACTTAATGAAAACGTCAGGCTTTAGCCATTGCCGACTCAATGAGAGCGTCAGAATTTAACCATCGTCGACCTAATGAAAGCGTCGGGATTTAACCATCGCCGACCTAATGAAAGTGTTGGGATTTAACCATCGCCGACCTAATGAAAGCGTCAGGATTTAACCATCGCCGACTTAATGAAATGGTCGGGATTTAACCATCGCCGACCTAATGAAAGCGTCGGGATTCAACCATAAAATCCATATTGGATCATAGAATTTATAAATAACCCGTTCTATGTAATGAGATCGCATGAGATTGTCAAGACCGTAATGAGGTCACGGAGACCGTAGCTAAGATTGTAATAACAAAGGCGAAGTCACAGGCAAAGGCCGCTGCTGATAATAAAACAGAGGTCGCAAGTGCAAAGTTGAGGTCGTGAGAATAAAGTTGAGGTCGTAGAGAACATGTTAATCAAACATATTATCCATAAATTAGATCATAAAACCATCAATCTTAAACCATCGATTAATACGACGTAAACCAAACTTGCGACCAGACCTTAACCATTTAAATCGAATCACTCACCATAGCCATTTAAACCGACCCAAATAAATTTTATCAAATCAAGTAAACCATATTAAATCGCCTAAATCAGCTATTCCCCCATGTTCAAACTAATAAAAATAAGTAAGGTAGAAAATAGGAAATAGTCCCCTTCACGAGATTTTAAAGAGCGTACCTGATACGTATTAATTCCAAAGGGAAAATCTTACCTCCCCTTTAATATCCAAACGCGCTACCTCTTTATTTCCAGGTAGCAAAATTCCATGATCTAATCTTCTTGAATATTTGGACACGCGACCTAATATATAGCCTTAAATACTGGCGACTCTTGTCGCGTTGAGTTGACCATCCCCGAGTTAGATTTAAGGCAGAAAAATAAATTAGCCCTTCAAAACCAACATCAATACCAAACCATATACCATAACAATAACCTCTATATAAATCCATTAAACCAAATAAACTATTTAAGCCAAAGAAATAATATTAAATCAAATTAACCAAATGAATCATGTTAAATAAACCATATAACCATATTAATTCAATTAAACCATATTAATTAAATTAAACCACATTAAAATATATCCGTATTTTTCAGAGAGCTTAAGAAATTAAATAAGTCTGTTCAGTCAAGAATTAAACTACATAGGATCAAATAAAATATACGCATATCCTCATAAAATTAAACCACATAAAATCAAATAAACCATACTCTTATCCCCATTAAATAAAGTCAAATGAACCATACGCTTATCCCCATTAAATAAAGTCAAATAAACCATAGGCTTATCCCCATTAAATCAAATAAACCATACGCCTATCCCCATATAAATCAATTCAATAAGCAAGTCCGCCATATGTCAACCAAATCAATCAACCAAACCATACCATCCCCATTTAAACTCAACAAACCATCACAATTTATACCTATTATTGATGTACATGATCCCAATTTGCATATTTTCGATTTTAAAATAAAAGAAAATAAATACTTATCTCGATTTTTGATGATTTTGTTGTGTTTGGTTGACACATGACCTTATCTCCTTAGACTTTGAGCAACAAAATAAATTAACCTTGAATATTTGGTCACGCGACCTCATCGCGTTTGTTCGAATTGACCATTCCCGGGTTAAATTCCAGGCAACACATAGACTAACCCTTAAAAACCAAAATTAATACGAACTAAACAGGTAGACCTGCACTTAATCCATTAGTATACGATCACAAAGATAATCGATAATTAAGATGCGAGCATCGCAACCCTTACTCGATCTCATAGACCTGTACTCAATCCGTTAGTATACGGTCATAAAAATAATCTATAAGTAAGATGCGAGCATCGCAACCCTTACTCGCGCCCACAGTCCTTCAAACTCGATCTCCACCGTTCAGATTTAATCAATATATCTCATAAATATTATATACAAAATTCAGCTTCATCCAACGGTTAGATTGTGCGTGATTTAATTTTTATAAGAAACTAGATAGACAGTTTTGGGAAACAGGATTAGCTCTGTTCAAAATTCGTTATAGGAATTTTCCGAACTCATATTCGAATCTCCACCGTTCAGATTAAACTTGTATATATGTGTAATAATATATCAAAGTTGTGGCATGACCCAAAGGTTTTATTGTGCACAATCGTATTTTTAAAAACGTTGCACAGAATTTTCCGAAAATAAAATTTATTTTGTTCGAAAATTTATTTTTAATTTCTCGCATCTTAGAATCCAATCTCCACCGTTCAAAATGTAATTCAACAGGTTTTTGAGATTTTGTAAAAATCTTGACGCGATCCAACGATTGAAACGTAATAAAATAATTTCAAATTTATAGCGCAGTTAGATTTTAAACCTATGAAAATTGTGTATTCTCACGTCTTTTGCTCAAGAACTTGATGTCCCTGATTCCCACAGACGGTGCCACTTGATGCGACCAAAAAAATTGGTGCATCAAGAATATGGGGTACTGACCTGAAACACAAATTCAGCGACCTAAATAGCTGCAAATATCGTCACAGCGACTTGATTGGTCTCCAAAACTTCCTGGCGATCTGATCAATCTTGCAAGACAAAACATAAGCCAAGGCGGTGAACAGCCCCGCGTAGACCCTCCGATGCTTAAGTTAGCGAGAGATTTGAGATATCAATAGTGCGCAAGATCCAATCAAACTTAGTGTAAAGAACGAGGCATGAGTCCTCTTTAAACCATAATTTGTCAGGACCCCACAAGACAACCCATATTAACTCGTTAAGGCCCACAACCATAAAGCCCAACACTCAACGCCGAGCTGGTATAATATGGAATAGCTCCTAAAGGAGTGATCACTATAAATCCACCATAAATCTATAAACCCACCCATAGTTATTAGAGATGAGAGAATTATTCGTAAAGAGAGAATAACCTATACCCCATAATCCATGATAAAGAGAGAGAGATATAGAAGTCCGGAGAGAGAAGGCCAGAGAGAGAGAGAGAGAGACTGGGATGAGATGATATTAAGCTTGAGAAATAAGGGCTTGAACCCCCTATTTATAAGATTATTGAGACTTATCCACCAAGCAATATGATTCCTTCATAAGGTGGGACTAAACCTCCTAATTATACCCAATCTCCATAATTAGGAAATATTCTCATATTAGGATTCTTACTTCAAATAATCCCATAATAACCATAAAATCATATTACCATATACGTCAGGACCTAGAACCTTCCATCATTTCGTTACTTTCTTACCATATATAACCAAGCCGACATTTTGTGTCGTATCAGGTTTGATCTTGTCTTTAACTGATTTCAATAAATAGGGGTTGAACTGCTTTTTGCTTATGAAGGGTGAAAGTGTAAGATGAAATCACACCCCAAGTTTTTTTTTTTTGTTTGTTTTTTTTTTGTAATTTTAAGAATCTTTTGAGTTTTTTATAATTAGGACAAACTTCAAGGGAACTTTTGTAATTATCCCTAAATTTGTTGGATCTGTTTGAGCAATCTCATGACACAGTGTATTGTTTCAAATCCTTTATATTTGAGTTATGGAGTTATCTCAAATCAAAATCCTTCCATCCAAACTAAACATAAGCCAATAATCCAAAAATGATTTTACCTCGCGAAGATCTTTTGGATTGAAAGGAAATTGTCGGATAATTTGGTGGGTCCTTTTTTCACCGGATAAATATCCATAGGTATATCGGCCCTCCATTTCAATGGTAGTTGACTTGATCCTAGCCTCCTCTCCCATTGACTTTTCGACCACTTGTTTAATGGTAGTTGACTTGATCCTAGACTCTTCTCCCATTAACTTCTCGGCCACTTTTGTCTCCTTACGTGCATCCTGAGAAGCATGTCATCCTAATCCTGCACTGGAATATATCAAAAGTATTTAAAGAAAAACATTAAAAAAAAGTTATTATTCAAAATTACAAATACCCCCTTAAAATGTACAAAACATAATTCGTGTAATTTTTAAAAAGATAATGTCAAGGGAGTAGTTATAAGTTTGATAAATAATTAGGTTTTATACATTAATAGTAATTTTGAATTTAACCAAAATATTGAATTGGCGGTCACGATAGCCTAGTCAAGCTTCTCGAGTTCAATGGTATTTGGTTTTCATCTTTGTTTATTTTGCGAGATAGCTCGATGAGCATTTGGTTAATCGTCATATGGGTGCTCCTCTTTTATGAAGAGAAATACTCAACCTAGTGTGATTTCATTTTTTGTTCAAAGTGTGTGTATTGAGATTATTGAGATATTATTATATTTGTGAAAATACATGTTAGTAGTTTTAAGAGATATGCTTATTGTAAATATAGTGTCATATCTTCTATATTAGGAGTTAGGAAAGTGGTGGTAAATGGCCATATTATGAGCTTAATTGTGAGCATGACTAGTGGTTGGGATTTTGGTGCCTTGTAACTGGCTTTATATTGATGGTTTGATGAATTAAAAACATATGAGATTTTATGGATCTCATAGATTTTTCTTAGAAACCATTTATAAGTGATAGTGATTCCATTTTTCTATAAACCATTTATAAGTGTTAGCGATTCTTTTATGCACTTAAATGTATTATACATCAGTTGCGTGCAATAAATCATTTAGTACTCGAGAAATTTCTTTGAATTAAGAAATGGTATTTGTAGGAGACCTACTTGAAAAGCCTTTGTGAATGTTACTTTTCTTGATTCACCCTCTATTGTCCTTTCTCGACGATCCGACGTTATACGCCTCAGCTAAGGAGGCCAAATATGGTGTAACTTTTTTGGAGCTTGATTGATGGGCTAAGCTTGATGTATTAACTCTCAAGTTCTACATTCACGCTGTGTCATTTCCATCAAAATATTTGTTATTACGAATAAGCGTACTAAGTGAATTGATAGCATATAGAACATTTTGGTGCTTTTCAAAGAAACGATATATTGGATCAAAAAACGAACTTGAATTCAAGAAATTATGTATGGAAACCTAGAAAATGTGTCTTGAAAATAATAAAATGTTTATGATTCAAGAAATTGGAAACGGTATCATGATTCAAGAAGTGTCTTTTGAATCCAATAAATTATGTGTGGGGCTGTAGAAACCGTGTCTTGAAACCAATAAAATGTGTATGATTCAAGAAACTGAGAAACAGTCTCATGGTCTCATGGACCCAAGCAACTATGTTTTGGGATCCTAGAAACCGTGTCTTGAAACTAAGAAACTCTAGTTAGTCTTAGTAAGAGTGAATCATTTTAGGTGTCAAAATAGCTACAAAACATAAACTCTCGAAAAATGGTTACAATTCATATTACTAATTGTTAAATGGCTATACAGCCGGGGGCCTTTTTTATTTGGGGCAACTAAATTGATAAGTCATATCCGGTATATCAAAAATGCAATATAAGTATAATTTATGTAACAAAGTTTAATTAATTAAGCCACTGTTGCTATTACGGCTTATGCATATCATATTTTGTCTAATTAAAACATGCACTTTACAAATGTTTATTAGCTCGTGCAAATGTGTGTAGTTATTGATGTGATTACACATCATTTTAAAAATAGAAATTAAAAATCATTTAATTAGTACGCTTAAATAGACTAAGGCCCCGCTTGGTTGAACTTTTTAAAAGTATTTATAACTTATTTCATCTCAATAAGCTCTTTTAGACTATTTGCTAAGAATCAAGAATAAGCTCCTGATAGCTTATTTTGCTTAATAAACTCCTGTTCAGAAAAAATTAAAAATCATAACTTTCCTAATAAGCTCTTACCTTATTGAAAAAATATTATTATCCTTTTATATTATAAAAAAAATATCTTATTTATAAACTAATATATTGCTTTATATTTTTATGTAAATATTTTTATTAGTCATAAGTAAAGTTTTATTTATTATTATAATTATTTCTTTTAATTATTCTTCATGTAGTTGTCTTATTTGTTGGAAAAATATTTTGAAAAACTTTTATTGATTATTATAATTCTATTTCATTTATTTTTTATATTTTTATTGTTTTTTATGTATAATAGTGTATATTTTTCAAACATGTCTATACTAGTAAATTAATTCTCAATGAGCTACTTTAATCAACTAATTTACCAATGACGAATTTAAAATCAGCTACCAGTTATCAATTATCAGCTATCAGTTGTTTAAACCAGCTCAAGCAATCAAACCCTAAATTAGGGGTAATTGCTATAATTTGTTTTTCTGATCTCATCGTTGTCCCTGCGTCATCATTTTCTTCATCTGTTATTTTGAATGAAGTTATGGGATGTCGCTGTCATTCTGAAGTTATCTTTCCACATATTCTCATATAATTAATTTTATATTTTTTCGTGATTTTTGTTGTTTATTGCACTTAAATATGTACATTGTCATGTCTTAAGATATAAATGTGATAAAAATATATATACACACATCATTTTTTGGTGTGTTTTTTAATTTCTTAGTGTAGTTTTTTTTTTTAATGTTATTTCTTAGTGTAGTTGGTAGTTGAGCATGCATATTTTTTGTCATGTGCTAAAATACACTACTATGATATTGGATATACATCACACTGATTTATGATTCTATAACGTTTGAGAAATTTGAACAGGTATCAAATTATATATAGAAAATTCGAGAAGTAGTGTAGTAAAGGGTGCTTGTAACAAAATATTGACTACTGTTATAGAGAAAAAAGTGCAAGCAAACGAAAAAAGGGAAGATGAGTTATATGAATATGCTAACATGTCAAACCAATAAAATAGTTCATGCTTCAGTTCGTGTGTGTTTTTATATTTATTTTTACTGTTTATGTGATGTAGTGATGTTATTAATTTGGATTTATTCCAATTAAATAATGCAGCAAATATTAATCTACGTGTCGTGTAGATAATCAAAGCATTTTGAATTTTTCAAATCCAATTATTGGTGAGTGAGAAATAATGTTTTGAAGCTGAACGGTTGCTTATGTATATCAAAGTGTGTATTAAAGTTTATCCCACATTGAGTAATATTCAATGTGGAAGGGAGTTTAAAAGTGTTTAACTTTTAATGATTGGACATCAAGTGGGCCCAGTGGGTTGTGTGGACTTTATGAAAATAAAGTTCACGCGGGCTCTTGGACTTGGTTAGCCCATCCGCCTTCGGCGAAGCCGAGCCCGGTCCCGGACCTCAGACCTCGGACCTAGGTCCTGGGCCTGGGCTCTGGGCTCGGACTTGGGACTTGGGCAATTGGTCCGTGGGGGTGGTCTAGTTCGACCCTGTTTTATTTTTGGACGAACACACTTCTGACACACGCTCCAATACGGATAGCACACTCCTGACACACGCTCCAATACGTCAAGCACACGCTTGCACTCTCCTGACGTGCGCAACTGAATGTTCACGCTGAACCTGTCCAGGTTCATGCGGCTGGTGCTGACCAAATTCGAACGTCATAAAGCTGCATTTATGGACGTCATAATTGGCAGCTGTATCCCCTGATTTGAACCCCTATAAAAGGGTTAGGCTCCTGCCTTTGCTGTGGACTTTCCATACGAATGAATACCTGAAATTCAACATACGAACACCTGAACATTTGCATAGCATTCTTCTTTTTCTGCATCTTCTTTCTTACGTAGTTCAGTTCGAATCCTTCCAGTTCGCCGGAGCCCTGATATTTATGGTGCAGTAATATCAAGGGACGAAGTCGTTTTATCTTTGGGAACGTTTTGCCAAAACCAAAGGGCACTACCAGGGCAAAATCATTTTGCGGAAATAGAACTTCTCGACTCGACTTATTAATTTTTCTTTGTTTTATTTTCCAGTTTTAGTGATTATTACAAATACCCTGTTTGTGCTTATTTTATTTGTAAGATTCCAACAATCACAAAATGATTTTTTATTTGTAATTTTTATTTTCTGTAATTTGTAATCACTACTGGGAAGATGTCAACCTCCAGCACTCCGACAACCTCGACTATTCCGGCCATCACTTCCACCGTTTCGGCGACGACCACTGCCCCTGCAGTCACGATCACTTCAACAATTGACGTGTCTTCGCCAAACATGAACACTACTTAAGCTGAGTTCATTCTCAACCCAGGAACCCTCGACTTCTTACTCGAGACGCTGACAAAGCGCATGGCTCAGTCGAACTCATCCACAGCTTCGGTTGTTGGAACGATCCCTTTTGGGATAGGGACTCCAGCTGTGACCCATCCCATTGGGATGACGGGAACTTCGGTTCCAAGTTTGTTTGCAATTGCTCCCCAAACAGATTCAACTGTTTTGAATACCCATTCAACGGGTTCGATGGGGACTTTTGTACCAACGATGAATGCGCCGGTCCACTCCTCACGGATCATGCCCGCCGCGGAGAAGCCTCCAAAATTCAATGGGGAAGGATTAAAGAGGTGGCAACAAAAGATGCTGTTCTACCTCACGATGCTTGGCTTCGCTAACTTCATGAAGGAAGACGAACCACCTACTCCGGACAAGGACGAGACTAGTTTCCATGTTCACGCTGCCTATGATAATTGGCACAATGGGGAATATTTGTGGAAAGGCTTTCTCCTAAGTAGCCTAGAAGATAGTTTGAGTAATTTGTACTCAGATGCAAAGACCTCCAAAAATATCTGGGAGGCACTTGAGAAGAAATACAGTTCCGACGAGGCTGTAACTAGGAAATTTGTAGTCACGAATTTCATGGAATACAAGATGATTGATTCTCGCCCGGTTATGGAACAAGTTCAAAAGTTCCAAATGCTGGTGAATGACGTCCACGCCGAGGGGATGATACTTCCTGATACTTTCACGGCTTCTGCCATGATTGATAAGCTTCCTCCAAGCTGGAAAGACTTCAAGACGTGTCTCAAGCACAAGCGAAAGGTGATGTCTCTTGATGATGTTATCCGGAAGGTGCGAATTGAGTCCGAAGTTCGAGTTCAGTACAAGAATACTGCATCTTCTTTCTTATGTAGTTCAGTTCGAATCCTTCCAGTTCGCCGCAGCCCTGATATTTACGGTGCAGTAATATCAAGGGACGAAGTCGTTTTATCTTTGGGAACGTTTTGCCAAAACCGAAGAGCACTATCGGGGCAAAATCGTTTTGCGAAAAGAGAACTTCTCGACTCGACTATTAATTTTTCTTTGTTTTATTTTTCAGTTTTAGTGATTATTACAAATACCCTGTTTATGCTTATTTTATTTGTAAGATTCCAACAAGTGCTTTATGTGCGTCGATGTACATTATTTTGTTCCGTTATACCTTTTGTAGGATATTATTTATGAGATTGCTGAGATGACTATCTTGTTCACCCAATAATTGGAAGTCCCAAATTGATTAATTATGAAAATCAACAAGCTCCGATCAGCACACACATGGGCGGTTGCAGCAGTGTCGATGAACCATTGACCACGGTTCTCGATCATGTTAGCTTCTTCAGTGATAACCGCAATGAGGTCATCACTAATCAGCTCCCTCTCGGCTAGTTGTGCACTTGGCTTGGCCTTCTTCTACTTAAGCTTGTGACAGTTCTTAGACATGTGTCCAGGATAACCGCAATTGTAACAATTGCCTTCGAACTTCTTAGAAGAGGGAGCTTTAGGCTTAGAGTTGCCAGGACGCGGCCTCTTCTTCGAGTTATCTCCTCGTTCAAGTAGGTTCACCTGAGGTTCATCCGAACTTAATGCTATGCAAATGTTTAGGTGTTCGTATGTTGAATTTCAGGACAGGTTCAGCGTGAACATTCAATTGCGCATGTCAGGAGAGTGCAAGCGTGTGCTTAACGTATTGGAGCGTGTGTCAGGAGTGTGCTATCCGTATTGGAGCGTGTGTCAGAAGTGTGTTCGTCCAAAAATAAAACAAGGTCGAACCAAACCACCTCAATCGGACCAGCCAATTCGAACCAATTGCCCAAGACCCAAGTCCTAGGACCAGAGCCCAGGACCCAGGTCCGAGGTCCGGGTCCGGGCTCGGGCTCAGCTCCGCCTTCGGCTTCGTCGAAGGCGGACGGGCTAACCCAAGTCCAGGAGCCCGCGTGAGCTTTATTTTCACAAAGTCCACACAACCCACTGGGCCCACTTGATGTCCAATCATTAAAAGTTAAACACTTTTAAACCTTCCACATTGAATATTATTCAATGTGGGATAAACTTTAATACACACTTTGATATACATAAGCAACCGTTCAACTTCAAAGCATTATTTCTCACTCACCAATAATTGGATTTGATAAATTCAAAATGCTATGATTATCTACACGACACGTAGATTAATATTTACAGCATTATTTAATTGGAATAAATCCAAATTAATAACAATCCCCCACATGAGTTAGAATACCCAAAAAATAAAAAATGCATGTATGCAAATACGTAGCTCAGTCCTTAAGATACAATAGAGAATAGGGATATGTGGCTTGTGACCTTGAACCCTCCTTAGTTAATACTACCGAGCATACCGGCGGATTAGTGAATATAATTCTTGAAATATTCCCCTTTGTGTATACTAGACAATAGTACCAACCCACTAAGGTCTCAAAATTCTTCCGTTCTCACGTTTGCGTCCATTTCTGGCCATGGACAACTTCTTTGGATTCATAAGCATACAGTAGAAGCGGCCCTCACTTCTCACTTACATAGGTGATTCTTCAATTCAGCATTATGTCATACTCAAGTCAAAGACCTGCACAAGAATCATTAAAAATCAGAGATTTATCATCACCACAAGACAGATTAAAAAACTCTACTTTTGCCGTTAAGGAATAGGGTCGTAGAGTTTTCCTTACCCAGACTTTTATAGTTTAGTTTTCCCATTGAACCAAGTTTGTGGGATCTCCACTCATCATGATTGGGTTTCCACTACAATCATCTTTAAGTTGTGGATTTCACTCCCATTCCTTCAAGCAACTTGTACATCTGATCTCGAGCAATATTTTTAGTGAATGGATCCGCTAGATTATCTATTGACCTTATGTAGTCAATTGAGATAATCCCACTCGATAACAGATGTCTTACGGTGTTATGTCTCCGACGAATATGTCGAGACTTACCGTTATACAAACCACTTTTTGCCCTTCCAATAGCAGTTTGACTATCGCAGTGAAGCATAACGGGCGGCACGGGTTTCTCCCAACATGGAATATTTTCTAAAAAGTCACGAAGCCATTCTGCTTCTTCACCTTCTTTATCCAAAGCGATAAACTCATATTCCATGGTGGATTGGGCTATACATGTCTGTTTAGTGGATCTTCAAGAAATAGCTCCTCCCCCTATTACAAACACATATCCACTTGTAGACAAAGAGTCATTTGTGTCGGATATCCAGTTTGCATCACAGTATCCTTCAAGTACCCTGGGGTGTCTACCATAGTGTAGCCCAAAGTTAAGAGTATACTTTAAGTATCTCAAAACTCTCACAAGCACTTTCCAGTGTTCTCTACTCGGATTGCTTGTATATCGACTCAGTTTGTTTACCGAGCAAGCTAGATCAGGTATTGTACAATTAGTGATGTACATCAAACATCTAATGATCATAGCATAGTCCTTCTAAGAAACAGGGTCACCTCTGTTCTTACTTAGGTGAACGTCGAGTTCCATATGTGTCTTAGCTGGAAGACTATCGTGTGTATTGAATTTCTTGTCCAGGTTTTACAAAACCTTCAGGTTGTTCCATATAAATTTCTTCTTCTAAATCGCCATTTAGAAAAGCTGTTTTCACATCCATTTGGTGAATCTCAAGATTGTGCAAAGCAGCAATCGCTAGAAGCACCCGAATAGAGGTAATTCTCGTCACAGGAGAGTATGTGTCAAAGAAATCATAACCCTCCTTCTGGAGAAGTCCTTTCACAACCAAACGAGTTTTATACTTATCGATTGATCCATCAACTCTGAGCTTTCGTTTCAGAATCTATTTACTACCTAAAGGTTTACAAACTTCAGGTAAATCAGTCTGAATCCACGTATGGTTTTGCATGATCGAATCGATCTCGCTTTGTACAGCTTCCTTCCAAAATGAACTATCAGTCCGTGAGGAAGCTTCTTTCAGTGAATTTGGTTCTTGTATTTTTATTGGTTATGCACTGAATAGTAGCGCCTATCGATTTATAATCCATAGGTCAAATGTTCCGGACATGAATGTAGGAACTACCATTGAGTCAAGGAATGCGATATTCTTTGAAGATATCTATCCTTGTAAGGATAAAGTTGCGTCCAGTTCAAACACTGGTAATGCTGAAGGAACTACAAGTCACGAACTTGTGGGGGTTGAACCTAAGTCTCGTAAACGACCCGGTTCAGAACTTGAAGCTCTAACTCCTATACAGAGCACTCGAGCTAAAGTTGCGAAGGACTTCGGTCCCAATTATGTGGTTTTTCATTTGTGCTTCTACACAAATTCCACACTTACTTTTATTAACAAATTCATTTACCTTAAGTAAATTGAGATTTGACAAACGTTTTATTGCATTTAGATTAACTTGGCCTAATCTACAATGCCATAAACTAGAGCACTCAGTCAAGTAAGAGGAATCAGAAGCAATTTTATTAATGACTTGTTTTGGGCGTATAGCCATTACACTTAGTTTGAACAAACCATCTGTAAGGTAACCCTTACCTAGAGGTGTCCCAAACTTAGACAATAAAAACTTATTAGTTTCAAATACAAGTCTAAAGCCACGACTAACTAGTATTGAACCAGAGACTAAGTTCTTCCGGATGTTCGGAACGTGCAGCACCTCATTCAGAGGGATCTCCTTGCCGGAAGTCATTTTGAGGACAACCGTACCAATACATCAATTTGAAAGTCTAGATCATTTTTATTATAGTTAATTTTATTGAAAACATACTATTAGAAGTTACTTTTTGTGAAATCGTTTATATGATATAAAATTCGATTATTGATGTATATTGTGTTTTTAACTAATTACTTAAAATGCATGATTAACTTTTTTTTTTCAATATATTTTATCATGATCTATGTGATGTACATTTAACGTATTTAAATTCAGGTGTGGTAAAAGAGTAATATAAATATCATACATGAGAACAATATATATATATATATATATATATATTTAGATAAATGTACCTACCATCCAAGATATTCATCATCGTATGGATGATAATAAAATAATGTATCTATCATCCAAGATATGTAATTGCATACATGTAAAATTCTCATTATTGCCATTTGAGAGTTTTACATCTTATATCATCCAAGATTTGTACACCGCATGCATTTCTTCGGGGAAAAGTAACGTACCTGGCTATCATCCAAAAAATTTCCAAAAATAATTACATATTCAAAATATAAATTCATTCCCTATATTGCACTTAAATGGAATTTCAATATCTTCTATTTCATCGTCATCTTCAACATATATCAACTATTTCTTTATCTTCATCTTCTTCACCTGTACTTCTTCAGTAGTCTTTTTCTTCTTCTTTTGTATAGGTTATATTTTCGGAATCATCACTAACGTTGTCGGCAGAAGTGCAAATTAATATTCTTTTAGTAAATTACAAATAATTGCAGATTGATATATCAACTGGTTTTAGGTAATGTGATTAACATAGGGTTAAGGGCAAATGACATTATAAATCAATGTATACAAAATTAAATAATGATGCATCCATTGGTTTCAACTTAAATACATGATAGTATTGGACAACAAAAAACATATACATGCAATGTAAACATAATTGAAAAGTCATGTATCATCAATTCATGTCAACTATTTGACATGACACAGGTGTGCAGTGGCGGATACAGAATTATAAATTTGGAAGTACGATGGAAAAAATAACAAATATTACTCCTTTTGTTCCAAATATATTGTCCAATTTATTTTTTCACACAGATTAAAAAAATATTGAATATTATAAATCTACAAAGTATTTTCTTTGTATATAATAAATGGTGTTAGGTACTTAATGGAGTTATAAATTGAACAAAGTATTATTAAATATATAGTGGACTTATATTTAAGGTATCTCATAAGAAATAATGAATTATATATTTAAGACGAAAATAGTATTTAATATGTCAAATCTTACAACCTAATGAAAAATAAAATGAATATTAAATATATATTCAATTCATATAAAATTATAATTTAAGATTTCTTTTGTAATAGGTAAACTAAAGTTAATTTTTTAAATTTAGTAATGCTAATTTTCAATGAGAAAAATAAAAAATAAAAGTAAGCGTACAATTTTATTATAGCACTATATATTAGTGAGATTTTTTCAATTTGGGGGTACAACTATACCCCATGTCTCAAAGTGGCTGCGTGCATAACAAATACACTCAATCTTTTTTGAGAAATTAATTAATTTCATAATATTTATCGAAACGTCATTCTTTTTCGTAGGACTAAAGAACTAGATATAAAGAAAAAATAAAAATAGAAAGAAAAGATAATAATAGAGAATATAACAAACAGTGCGATCTTTGATTGTGGCAATTCTATTTGGTTGTTACACTATTTATTTTGACAACATCATTTTTAATCAAGAAGTTAAACATCATATTAACCATAAATAAAATATTAGAGACGTAATTGAAGCAATTAAATTAAGCCTTATTTTCGGTAGTGAGCATAAAGATTGGGTGTGAGGACGCTCCTATAAATACCCGAGAAATCTCAACAATAAGTCATCATCCTAACTCATAACAACAGCTTTAGCATAGATTAACGCGTAATTTGGAAACACACACACACACACAGTAAAAGTGGCCTAGAATCTCGTGAACCCAAATTACCCAATCGTATACGTCTCCGTGTCACCACCACAACAACTCATCAAGGTTCCCTTTTCATCATCTCTTTTGCATGACACATTTCTAAATCGCACCCAATTTTAATTTTCTTTTAAAAAACAACACATTTCTCGTTAATGTGTAGTTTAACTCTCTCATAATTATTAGTCAGTCTTTTAAGTGTGTGCCCGCGCGTGTTTTTTCATTTCATTTTGTTTTTATAAATTACGAGACCATGCAGGACTGAGTAATTATCGTTTACAGTGAATTTAGTGGTGGAGGAGAAAATGGCGGCGATGGGGACGGAGATGGTTGACATTGAGGCGGCGGTGGTCGATGGAACTCAGTCCCTCTTCAAGAATGTCAATCGTCCAGTCATATTGAAGGTGTGAAATAAATATTGAATGAGGAGGGGTTTGATTTAATTAATTGACTCATTTATTGTTGTTACCTCATTATTTATTTATTATTTTATTCATGCATGCATGGATTGATTAGTTGAAAAATACTCTAATTAGAAGTGGGGAGTCAATATATTAATTAAGTGTAGTTATTGCCCTCTCGATTGATTTTGGTATCTTTTCTTATTTATTATTTTTGAAAATAATTTTCATTTTCCAGGGCTTAATTTGGTATCGAGTTGTTAGCATTAATGACTCACACGAATTGCGCTTTCTTCACCCCTACGAAATCAACTTATTCCAATAATAGCTGGGCACATCGCGTGCGCATTGACGATATTATCTTATCTTATACACATAATTAATTACGTGCCCGCAATGATGATAGTGTATGTATGTTGTAGTTCGACGATGTTGTTTACAGCGCAAAAATGGAGCAACGAGGATGTTTCAACAAAAAAACCACAAATCCAGAGGAGGAGAAATCAATCCTCAAGGGCATCACGGGCCTGGTCCGGCCCGGAGAGATGCTAGCCATGCTCGGCCCGTCCGGCAGCGGCAAGACAACCCTCCTAACCGCCCTCGGCGGCCGTCTAGGCGGGGGCCACCTGTCGGGCACCATAACCTACAACGGCAAGCCCTTCTCCAACGCCATCAAACGCAACACGGGCTTCGTCACCCAGGACGACGTCCTCTACCCCCACCTCACCGTGCAAGAGACGCTCGTCTACACCGCCCTCCTCCGCCTGCCGCGCACCCTCACCAAGGCCCGAAAGGTACAACACGCCGATGCCGTGATTGGCCAGCTCGGATTGTCCAGGTGCAGGGACAGCATCATAGGTGGGCCCCTCCTGAGGGGCGTCTCCGGGGGCGAGAGGAAAAGGGTGAGCATCGGGCAAGAAATGTTGATAAACCCGAGCTTGCTGCTTCTCGACGAGCCCACGTCCGGGCTCGACTCGACCACGGCGCAGAGGATCGTGTCGACGCTGCTAGAGCTGGCTAACGGGGGCAGAACGGTCATAATGACGATACATCAGCCTTCGAGCAGGCTGTTTTACATGTTCCATAAGGTTCTTTTGTTGTCCGAGGGTAATCCTTTGTATTTCGGGGAGTGCTCGGCCGCGTTGCCTTATTTCTCGAGCCTCGGGTTCGCCCCGTCGGTTGCCATGAATCCTGCTGACTTCTTGTTGGATCTTGCTAATGGTATGTTTTCATTTTTAGGTATCTATAACAGTATATATGTTCAAGTATTGTTTTAAGGGTTAGTTAAGAAAAACTGCATCTAGTGTTTAGCCTAATTCCTCAAACTTAGACATTAATTTATTTTCCTTTTATGGATTGTACCCTCAAGAAAGAGGTATGTTTGTGTTAGATATACACAAAAACTCAATGGTCCTACATATAACATTTCAAGGGGTATTTGTAATTTTGAATGATAACTTGATTTTTTCTTTAATTAATTAGGCTAAATCTCAGGGGTAGTCTTTTCGTAATTTATATTCCAGGCTAATGTCTACTTTCCTCTTGTAATTATGTCGATATTAATTTAAATATTTTATAGGAGTTTCGACGACGGATTTCCAGGAAGATCAAACCGCCATTAAGCAACATTTGGTGACAGCTTATAAGACTAAACTCTCCGAGAGTGTGAAATCAGAGGTCGGGGTCGATAATCAGTGCGATGACATAACAATAGATGATGAGAGGCAATTTAAGAGATGGTCCAACACTTGGTGGTCACAATTTTCGGTGTTGTTCAGAAGAGGATTAAGAGAGAGAAAACACGAAACCTTCACCGGCATCAAGATTACGCAAGTCCTCATTGTGGCTGTCCTGTCTGGACTGCTATGGTGGCAATCCGATATCACTAACCTCCAAGACCAGGTTTAATTTTTGTACTACTTAGTATATTATTCATTATATGTCATTTATTAGAAACATGGATAATATTTTTACGGGTTAATTATTGGCCGTCGCTCTCGTTCTATCTGTCTCATTTTAAAGAGAATTGATATTATTTTTTACATTTTCAATAAGAATTAAATGTTATTTTACTAAATTTACCCGCCCTTTTATTATTTCACATTTTTTGTTCTTTTAAACAAAATGATTTTATGGTCATTTAATACTTATAATTATCAATCACGACAGATAAAACGGGACGAATCGAGTAAAAAGAAACTAAAAAATTACCAAAATACCCCTGAGATTAACAAACCAAATGTGAATACAAATGTAGGTTGGGCTTCTATACTTCACATCCTGTTTCTGGGGCTTTTATCCCGTATTCGAAGCAATCTTCACTTTCCCACAAGAACGGACGATGCTCGAAAAAGAGCGATCCTCGGGCACGTACCGGCTATCGTCGTTTTTCATGGCTCTAACCCTCGGCGACCTGCCGATGGTCCTAGTCCTCCCCACGATCTACTACACCATCACCTACTGGATGGGGGGCCTAAAGCCCACGCCAGGCCCATTCATATCGGGCCTGCTCGTCACCCTGCTCGGCGTCCTGTGTTCCCAGGGGCTGGGCCTGGCTATCGGGGCTGTCGTGATGGACGCGAAATCGGCCAACGCGATGGGGTCGGTGATCGTTTTGATATTCCAGCTGGCGAGCAGCTTTTACGTCCAGAAAATGCCTGCGTTCATTGGCTGGATAAAGTACGTGTCGATCATTCAGTACACGTTTAAGCTCTTCTTGGGGACGCAGTATGGGCCTGGGGAGATGTATCCGTGTGCTGGCGATCGGAGTTGCTTGGTTGAGGAGTTTCCTTCGGTGAAGGCGGTTGGGCTAGACGGGCGAGGCGTTTCTGTGGTTGCGTTGGCGTTCATGCTAGTCGGGTATAGGCTTCTTGCTTATCTTGCCCTCACTAGAATCGGCGTGACCAAGAAATAAATAATAACTTGATTCTTAATTTTAACCAAAAAAAAAAAAAAAAGTGATTCGATGAATTTGAGAATAAAGAAAATAAAATTTTGTTGAGATACATTAATTTTTCATGTTAGAAGGGTTGTAACGAACATTATACATTTCGGCGAATCTCACGCTCGGATAGGGCAATTGTAAAAAAATATAAAAAATTCAAATTCGAGTAAATGTATGCACTCGATTGACTATATGTAATTACTATATGGGGTCTATATTTTATTATTTGATTTGGTGCGAGTATATATGAACCGTGAAAACACTGCTAAATCGAAAGCTGCTCATACACAGGATCCAGCATATCCTTACCATTTCATTTTCAAATTAGGAGATATAATAAACACATACACAATTTCCAATGAATCTGGCCTGCATGTCCAAATGAGTCTTGACCAGAATGTTTGCATTCAATTAATTATTGGATTTTTATCTTATTTTTACAAGCAAAACTATATCCAATCAAGAATTGCAACATCAGACTTGGGACGGTTGTCTTGACCAGAATGTGGACGTTAATTATGGGATTTCTTGTTTATGACTAAATGCAGAAAAAGTTATTCGTTCCTCTTTTTATTTCTCCCTTTTAAGGACATAGTGGATGAAGTTACTCAATGTTTGTATCATTGCCAGATACTTTCGAGAACACCCCTAGGATCAATAAACCCTTATCAATCTTATTAACCAAGGAGATACGACATTAGAGATTAATTTGTTTGTAATATTTTAACAACCTTTTATAATTGTGATACTTTGAAAAATTTTGTGATACTGCAATTTTCTATTTATCTCAAGAAAATGATAGGATCGCACTATATTCTTTACCAAGCATATATAATTAGGATGCAATTGTTTATCATCACTTACGAAATTTATTTCACTTTGAGTCAAAAATTTGAAGATTGGGGGATAAACATCTCATTTTAGGTGGACACATTTCATTTTGAATTAATTGTAAAATACATCAAAATAAAATTATGTTTTGTTAAATAATTCAAGTAATATTCAACTTATTGTAAAAGGTAAAGTATAAGGAAAAAACATAAAAGAGAGACGAATGAAGACGGTAGAAATTAGGGTTCTCTTATTCATCAAAGATTCATTTTATATAGGGTATCAATTACATGTTTTCATAATACATAAAAATAAAAAATACCTAAATTATCCCTCATCAGTTATTTGTTGACGAAGGCACACTAATTGTATTTTTCCTTCAACACTCCCCCTTGTGCCAAGTCAAATTGGTGAAATGGTGTTTTATTGTTGCCTCGTTAAAACCTTGCCAAATAACAAAACCCAATGAGAAAAATAAAGCTTGGTCTAAGGAAAAAGAGTACAACACACATATGTTGAGATTCCCCCCAGAGTGTACACCTCTCTCTGATATGTACATCTATCAAGAGAACTTTGAAAGTCTCCACTTCCTCAATTTACTTGATTCTTGAGAAAGTGCATAGTTGTTGGTTGTAGAAGAGTTGTGGTGATATTACTTGTATTATCACATTTTCTTCAGTGATAGAGTTCAAGCCACTATTATCAGATATATGAGTGATCATAACATTTATCGTAGATACTCACGAACTACTACATGTATGATAATGATCTCTTTACATGGATCGAATGAGTAACCAACATCAACGATACTATTTGGTGTTTCACAGTAGGAAGTAAACTCAACATTTTCTATTTTACAAGACCATCTGCAGTCCCAATTATATTTATGAATGGGAAAAATAAACTTGCGTCAATGGTTTCTTTTAGGTATCAAATTACATTTTGATTCCATTCCAGTGACATTGCTCTTTCTTGAGTTAAATCAAGATAACAATTTTGAGAAATTAATATTTGGTCAAGTGTATTAGTAATGGTACAATAATGCGCATATTGTACGTAGGTAGAGAATTTCAGCTCCCACCAGCTCTTCGTCATTCCATTGACGAAATTGATATTTCCTTATATCTTCACTTTGATCAATCATAGGAGTGATAACATATTGCACTTATCCATATTTAATTGTCTGATCATCTTTTGGATATATGCAAACTGTAGAATTTAGTATTCCACAAACTCGATTTTAGTTTAAAGCCTTAACATGATCGAGTTTTCCCATGGTTCATTATCTCAAATTAAAATTTCAAATAACTAGCGATATCTCTTATTTCATTAAGAGTGAATATTATGTTCCTTTCATCAACATATACAATTATAATCGCAAATTTGAAACTTATTTTCTTTATAAATACGCAAGGGCGTAGATTATCTTTTCCCAATAAGTAGTCACTTAGACGGTTATACCACATTCGTTTGGATTGTTTCAATCCATAAATTGAGTGTTTTAATTTAATTGCAAATGCACTCCGTGACTTAGAGTCACTTGCCTTGGCAATGAAAGGCCAGCAAGCACTTTCGTATATATCTCTAAATCACGATCCCCATAGAGATATGATGTAACAATAAGTATAAGTTTCATTCTCAGTTCTTTGGAATTATAACATCTATTATGGGAGAGTACATATCCCCATAGTAAATTCCAGGGCTTTTTGAGAAACTTTGTGCTTCAAGTTTAGATTTGCATCTCATGGCTTTATTTTTCTCATTTCGCTTTCTGACAAAACTTTGTTTATGTCCTACAGGCTTTACACTTAGTGAGGTTAGCACTACCAAACCAAATACCTGTCTTGTTGTTAGTGAATTTAGTTCTACCTGGATTGATTCTTTACATTTAGGTCAATTTGCTTTATATTGATATTTCAATAGAGTATGGTTCGATACTATTGTGATCTATGATTCCTTGAGAAACAATGTATATATCATCAATGTGTATAGAAGATCTTTCCATCAACTCATATAAACTCATATTGTACATTGGATTTTTTTTATTTTATGGAATCATACTAAACTTCGAAGCGTCCTCCAGTAATGATTCATGGACATAAGTATAATCAGAGATAATCTCATGAGAGTCATTATATTAATTGATGATCAATTAAAGTTGTGCCATACATGCCCTCTCATTCCTTGGGCGAGTATTGATCGAACCAAGTGACCTCCCCCTGTTCCTTTTGAGAGTCACGACCTCAACCATACCTCCACTAAGAATGGTTGCAATGTCTTAATTTGCGATATTGTGCCCATTATGGGGGCTTTTAACCTTGCAGACACATTTGCAACTTGTATATATATGATGTCGTCACTTTAGAAATTGAGTCTTCTATACTTTGAAGATCAATTGTTCACTTTACTTTTCTTTCACGTTACATTGTGAAATGCGGGGATCATAATGAGACATAGTATGAAACTATTCCTGACGATCCATTAGAAAATACTTTTTCTTATCTCCCTCTAACGACGGGAAGACTGTCTCATTAGAGTGACAAATTCGCTAATTTAGCGATAAAGAGATCGTCTGTCAAAGGTTTCAAATAGCGGATGAGTGTTAGAGATTCATATCCAATATAAATACTTAATCGTCTTTAGAAACGCATATGAATGCGTTGTGGGGGCGCAATAGGCACATATACTGCTTAATCAAATATGCGTAGATATGAATTATCAGGCTTATATCCAATTACCAACTGGTACGCAAAATATCTGGTTAGCAGGGGTACATAAACGAATAAGGAAGAGTTGTGTGCAATATTGCATAACCCTGTGCAAAGACAAATGAGTGCGCATAAATATTGTCTTAGTCACCATCTATATTCTTTTTGATGGTGTCTTCTTTGAGACCTAATTATATATGCACATTAGGGTACAAGATCCAGTACATCGATCTTTATTAAAATGCAATAGACATCAAGTACATTTGATGTAAACTCTCTAACATTATGAGATTGTGTGCTTTATAAGAGTGGTGAGTCCTCAATTATATTAAATGTGCTAGAAGTTTTGCAAATGCAATATTTTTATGGACAATACGTGCCGAAGTATCGACCAAAACTATACAATACTTGAATGATCCGCATTTTGAAAGGTTATGTCCACATGTATCACCAATTATCAATTATAAGAATGAAATATACTCTTTATCAACATATGCAGGTCTCAATCATACAATTTTTCTAATGAACAAGTTTTGAAAATGAGTGATGTATCTTTGAGATATGAATGTATGTAGTGCTCCTAGTACTTTAGTATGCACTAGTTGTAGTTGAACAACATTAGTTCGATAATATACTTTGCATCAAGTTTCTATCTCATTTTGTATTCCACTCAAAATGAAAGATGTCCATGTTAATTTCTTATACTATGGACCAGCATATCACGACGACCAAAGAATCCATGGCAGTCGTGTCAAAACTTGAATGAGTTAGTGTCCAAAAGTTCTTTGTTGGTCATATCTTATGTTTCAATAATCAAAAAGTAGTAAAGTAAAATTACTAGATTGACTCTAAAACCATAAATAAAAGTATAATTCCATTCTCATAATGTACTTCTTAGTGATAATCATCAACATGAATATCATCAAACTTAACAATGTTCGTCCGCTCTTGGTCCATAATGAGCTTTTATGACTTTAATCAATGTGTCACCATGCCTCAAGACTTTATCACATATAAATATCAATTAAGTGAATAATTGTCTATTTCTCGACAAATTCTCACATTCCTCCAGAGATGAATGAAGTACTTTTAATTCTCATATTTTACATTATTTACTAGATATGTTACATTATATCTAATAATTTTCTCATGAACTTTGTATGTGAATGTGTGGTAAATAAACTCAAACACATTCAATGCTTTGGAATGAAATAAAAAATTTACCAATAAGCCAAGAATGATTAAATCAGAACACATCACATAAATCTAACTCAAAATAAATTTTAAGACCAAATACAATAGTCTAATGTGAATAATTGATTATACTTTCATCAATCAAAATAGAGGATATCTATTGACTAAGAAAGGTTATTGGGGGAACCTCCATGACTTCTACCATGACCAATAAATATCACGAACTCTTACATATCTTACCTTGTGGTTCATTCTTCCCATATAGGTATGGATCAACATGTCTCTTCCCCTTTACATTGAGGTTATTTTCGCTATTCAAATCGATCATGGTTAGCCTCAAGAAATTTCTTTATCCAGAGATCTAACATTGGTATTATGAATAATAATGCCATATCTCTTAACGACTCACTATCATAATTAATATTATACAAGTGCATCAGTATGTTTGCTCAAGTGGAGAAAAATAGAGTGAGATCGTATCTCTCAATTTATTATTGTCATTTAAAGTGACTTTCTTTATCACATATGATAAGACATGTTTTTATTCGCAACATATCAAAGTCATTAACCCTTTTTAGCAAGCAAAATTATTTTTTTCACGGGATTCTTAGACTTGAAAATAGTGTTTAATAAAATTCTCAAAATATTCATTTAGAGTACATCCAGAATTTATTGAGACTTTGAAACTACATATACTTCTAATATAAGATTTTGGGTCAATATGAATTCTCAAGTTCATAAGAGAATTGACTTTGACTAAATTTGATAATTCTTTGTCAATTAGGGGTGATGGGTGATATTATTGTGGAATTGTAGTTATTCTAGTTTCCACATCAAACGAATAATGGTAGTACTCAATTTATTTTAAGTATATTAAATTGTATTTAGATTGAGTTAGTTTAATCAATTTCTTTAGATAATGAATTTGAAATATGTCATAATCTTTCTTTGATATCATGTGAATATACTTTATCACAAGACTTGTTTACACAATTCTTTATCGGTCATGAACTTTCGTTATCATGAAAATATTCAAATATACAATCAATGATACATACATTGAAAGTAGCTTATAAAATCAACTTGAAGAGAATCACCAACGTACATGAATCTATCAATTCATYGAAAYTCATGAAAGTAGCTTATAAAATCAACTTGAAGAGAATCACCAACATACTTGAAATCTATCAATTCATCGAAATTCATGATTAACTAAATATATTGGCAATATCATGATCAATCTCTCATCTAATCGTGTAAATAACTTTATTTAGGATTTCTTAGAAATCATCTAAAAGCATAAGTAATAATATATTATGTACTCTATGAATATCATTAAAGTATTGCAAAATTTCATGTTTGTCAATATTGCACATAACATCATCATAGGTAACATATATACATATACATGAAAAATAATACATACCATGCTATATATACATATTGCCAAATATTTATTAGTTGCATTTAATAAATAATAGGGTAATTCGAGTTACCTTGGAGGAAAGTCATGATTCTTTCCTAATTTTAATTTTAGGTTTAGGATTATACAAAGTTTCAAATCTAATCTCTACCGTACAGATTCGTGTTTTGAATAATATATCCAAAACTCAGCTTCATCCAACGGTTAGATTGTGCGTAATTGAATTTTTAAAATAAGATGGGCAGATAGTTCCGAGAAACAGAATCAGCTCTGTTCAAAATTCATTATAGGATTTTTAAACTTCATATTCAAATCTCCACCGTTCATATTGAAACAGTATATGTATGGAATAATATATTCAAAATTTGGCTTGATCCAACGGTTCTATTGTGCGCAATCGTATTATAAAAAATGCTGCACAGGAATTTTCGAAAATAAAATCTGCTCTGTTTGAAATTTCATATATATTTTCTCGTATCTCCAAATCCAATCTCCACCGCTCAGAATATAATTCAAAAGGTCTTAAAGGTTCTATAAAAATTCGAGCTTGATCCAACGGTTGAAATTCGAGAAACTGATTTTTTAAACATATAACGCAGTTAGAAATTTGACCCACAAAAATTGTGTATAGGGTATGGAGGCTTATTCTCGATCACTCTCGATAGGTTAGAGTTTCGTGCTGATAACGTGTAAAAGAAAAAGTATAAGGAGAAGACATAAAAGAGAGACGAAGGAAGACAGATAGAAATTAGGATTCTCTTATTCATCAAAAATTCCCTTTATATAGGGTTTCAATTACATGTTTCCATAATACATAAAGATAACAAATACCTAAATTGTCCCTCATCAGTTATTTGTTGACGAAAGCACACTAATTGTATTTTTCCTTCAACACTTATCATTTAATATGACCTTATTTATACAATTATAGGATGATCCTTTATTAAAATAATAAGACTAATATAAATAATATAATAATAATATCAGTAACCACCACCAAAATCATCCTTGCCGGAATTATTTTTTTTCCTCTTTTTTGGGCCAAAATACTTCAAAACATGAAGTAAGAAGCTTCCCGCATGTAAGTAAGAAAAACCTATTTTGGGAGACATAGAGTGAGAAATTTCTTTCTTTTTTTTTTTTTTTTTTTTTGAATAAAAGATTAGAAATCTTATTACATTTTTTGAAATCTAAGTAACAAATTTTTACTATAAGTTAAGAAATTGTCGAACATTAAATAAGAAATTTTTGCTAATAACAAGAAAGAAATTCTTTATTGTTTTATTAAGTAATAAATACATAATAATTTATAATCAAGTAACTTTTTAAAGAAAAAAAAGAATTGTGTTTAATAAGTAAGAAATCTTGACAACACTTGCACATTAAATAAAAGAATTACAATCAAGAATTTCTTTTCGAGCATTAAATAATATTTTTGGAACATATAATAAGAAATTTTCTGACAAATAAAATCTCAATAAAAATTATTTTCTAGCGGTTAGGAGACAAAAAATCGGCGGCGGCAGCAGCACACTTGTTACTAATACTTTATTATTTTTATTAATATATTAAATAGAAGGGGTGATCAAATAATTAATTATTTCAAACATCCGATTTCGCAATAGAAAGTCATATTTCAAAATGAAATGATAAGCAATTACAACCTTCTTGTTTTTGAAAATTATATTGCATAAATGGATCCACTACAATCGATATCACTTGAAAAGCCCCGTCCAAAGGCAACCAAATTTCTTTACCATCAAAAGAAAGAAACAGAGTGAAGAAATATATTGATATGGTATAAAAATCCACTAGTTTGACACCCGTGTATTACACGGGATTTATAAAAAACTGAATATAAAAAATATTTGTGTAAATTAAAAAGTTTTAAATTTGAAATAAGAATTGAAAGGATGTGTTCTCAACCCGTGCCCTGTTCAATTTATTATTATTAATTAATATTATATTTTAATATTTAGATTAAATTCGTTAATAATTATATTTACATACTAATAAGAATTCAAAAGATGTCACATTTTCAACCCGTCTCTAATCTATATTAATTATTATTATTATTATTATTAAATCCTTTTATATTTTTATATTTAGATTAATTTTATTAATAATTATAATTACATATTTTGGAAAATCCAAAAGTGCCATACTCTCAAGCCTTCTCGCATTGTGCCATTTTCTAATAAATATTAAATAATTATTATTATATAATTTATTTTTTTATATTTAGATTGATTTCATTACTAATATTTGGTTACATACTCCAATTATTGCAAATATATCATAATTTATCTATACAAAATATTTAAGATTTCAAAAATAAATTATTCAACTTTATTATAAATATTATATATTTAATTATTTATTATCCAAGCGAACGAAACAGACAAATAGATTAGGAGGATTTTGCATTAATATATAATTATTTAATACCCGTGTATTATACGGGACATATCAAAAGATAAATGTAAAGTAATTTGTAATAATTACTGAATTTTAAATCTAAAATAAAAAATTAAAATAATGTATTCTCAGCATTTGCCTTGTACATGTCTAATCTATTTATTAATTATTATAAATATTAAATAATTTTGTATTTGATGTTTAAATTAAATTTATTAATAATCTTAGTTACATACCTACGAAAATTCAAAGGCGTCACGTTCTAAACCAAGTCTAATATCTATTTTATTAATTATTATTATTATTAAATTAGTTTATATATTAATAATTAGAATAAATTTATTAATAGATATTAGTTACATACTTTGAGATATTCAAAAGATGTCATACTCTCAATCCGTATCGCATTGTACTGGTGTCTAATCAATATTTATTAATTATTAGTATATAATTTAATATTTTTATGTTTAGATTGAATACATTACTAATATTTAGTTACATAATTAGATTATTGTAAATAACTCATATTTTACCTATATAGAATTTTTTAACTCCAAAAATAAAATTATTTTAAATTCTATTATCAATAAAACTTATTTAATTACTTTCATAATAAAGTTTTTTTATAATTAAGATTATTTCATATATAGTTTGTCTTTTAATCAAAATAACTAATTTAGATCATATCTATTAATTATATATGACTTTTTTTATATTTTTATATTAGGAGACTCAAAGGAAAGTATTGAATAAGGATAAATATAATAAAATAATTAAATTAGGTAAGATATAATAAAAAGAAAAGTATTAAATTAGTTAAATATTAGGTTCGGATGACACATAAGCAAATGAAGCGCCAAAATCTTTTATTTGCCAAATGAAGCATACGAAGCAGGCACATAGGTTAGGAGAATTGCATTAATATATAGCGGTCATATACTTAGTACTACTAGTACTTGGCCATGGGGTACACCGACTATTTATTAATTTTATGTTTTTCAAGAGAAATTGAATAATATTAATTTTTTAAAAATTAAATTATTATTAATTAACCATAGTTTAGTAGAAATAATAGAAACTTTGATGGGACTAAAATGCCTCCTAGTTTCACTGCTACCACTATCATTCTTTTACCTAAAGTCCCTAATCCTACTGTTTGGAGTGAGTTCAGACCTATTAGCCTTTGCAATGTCACTAATAAACTCATTTCCAAAATTCTAAATAACAGACTTGCTCCTCTTTTGCCTCTACTAATTGCTCCTAATCAGAGTGGTTTTGTTAAGAATAGATGGTTTGGGGAAAATACTTTGATGGCCCAAGAGATATTTAATTCTATTGATATCCCCAGAACCAATGCCAACATTGCAATAAAACTTGATATGACTAAAGCATATGATAGGGTTCAGTGGCCTTTTCTTTATCACATTCTTTCCATTATGGGGTTTCCAAATAGATGGATGACTTCATTGCCAACTGTGTTGAAAATTGCAGCTTTTCTGTGCTTATTAATTGTGAACCTTCTCATTTTTTCAAATCCTTTAGAGGTCTTAGGCAGGGTGATCCTTTATCTCCTACTCTTTTTGTTCTTGCTGCTGATTATCTATCAAGAGGTTTGAATAATTTGTTCTTTGATCATCCTAGCATGTATTTTCACTGTGGGAAGGGTTCTCCTGTTACTCATCTTTTTTATGCAGATGATATAATCATTTTTACCAATGGGAGGGAAAAAGGCTTGAAATGGTTAATGGAGTTCCTTATTTCTTATTCATCTATGTCTAGTCAAGCCATCAATAATTCCAAAAGTACCTTCATCATTATCCATAAATGCAAACCTCAGATTATCTCTAAAACCCAAACCACCACTGGCTTTAATTCTGCTCACCTGCCAACTACATATCTTGGTGCTCCATTATACAAAGGCAGGCTCAAGAGAGAACTTTTCACCTCCCTTATCCAGAAATTTCAAGGCAAAGTACTTGGTTAGGCTAATAGATTGTTATCTCATTGGGGTAGGCTCCTTCTTATCAAAAGTGTGTTAGCTTCCCAAACAGTGCATATTTTTCATGTTTTAAAACCTCCTTAAATTGTTATTCATCAATTGGAGCAAATCATGGATTCCTTTTTCTGGGGTTCTTATGGATCTAGGAGAACCACACATTGGATTTCTTGGAATCAATGTTGTAGAACCACTGATGAGGGAGGGTTAGGTCTAAGAAAACTTTCTGATTGCATTAAAGCCTACTCCTTTAAACTTTGGTGGAGATTCAGAATGCAAAATTCTCTTTGGGCCAATTTTCTGAGAGAAAGATACTGTGGTAATTTCTATCCTGGAAATACATACATCTCTGTTCATAATAGTCCTTGTTGGAAAAGATTATGTAAAATCAAAGAAAAAGCACAAAATCAGATTTTTTGGACTATTGGTAATGGCAATATCAGTTTCTGGTATGAACATTGGGTGGGTGATGCTCCTTTAGCTAGTACAGTTCCTGGTGAACATGATAGAAAGAGAGAGATAAAAGAGAGAGATAAAGGTCAACATGTTTTGGTCAGCTGGCTCTTGGGATTTTCAAAAATTATGCATTGTGCTTCCTGTTAATATTGCTCATTTGATCTGTGTTGTGCCTATCAACCATGGAAAAATGGATAAAATGATTTGGAAAGCCTCCTCAAATGGAATGTTTACCACTGCTTCTGCTTGGAACTGTGTGGTTGAGCCACATGTTAAACAAAGAATTTTTGGTTATTTTTGGAACAAATACATCACACCAACAATTTCCGTTTTCCTTTGGAGACTGGTGCAAGAGAGAATTTCTGCGGATTTAAAACTGCAACAAAGGGGGTTACATATGGCTTCAAGGTCTTATTATTGTGGCAAATGTGCAGGTACTCTTAATCCTCCAGCCTTTTCAGATTTTAAAACTGAAAATTTAAAACATTTATTTTTTGAAAATGATGTTAGTTTAAAAATTTTGGATCATTTTGCAAATCTTTTGAAATTGGAGAAACCTCAGACACAAAATGTGAGACTACTTATACAATTTTGGGCTAATTCCTTCTCACATACATACACATCACATTTGAGTGTTATAGTGCCATGTTTGGTTCTTTGGTTTATCTAGACTACTCGTAATGATTCAAAGTATAGGGATCTAAAATTCGGTTTTGAAAAAATCAGGGGCAAAGTTTATAATTACATTTTCTACCTTGCTAATCAACTGGAACCTGGAGTGTGGAAAGGAATTAGGTCGCTGGCCAGTTTTTTTAATGTGCAGGTTTCAAATCAAAAGGTGCAGCCCAAGTTGATCATGGTCCGTTGGATCAAGCCACGGCTGGGCTGGTTCAAAATTAACACAGATGGGCCAGTCCAAGGCAAACAGGCTGGAGGTGGTGGGCTTATTCGTGGACCGGACGGTGAAGTCCTTCGGGCTTTTTCCATTTTTTTCCAGGCTGAAAATAGTATTGAAGCTGAAGCCCAGTCACTTGCTTTGGACTGGGCCTTTTCGAAGATCTACCAGCACACCCGGTCTGGATTGAACTGGACGCTCTGGGCCTCCAACAACTCTTAGTTACTTCGGCCCACACTGCACATTGGGCTTTGCAACATTCCCTTTTAAAAATTCGTCAATTCTGTGCGACTCGTCTTACTAATTTGACGCATATATTTCGCGAAGAAAACAAACCGGCCGACTTTCTCCCTAATATTGGATGCCGGGATCAATGAAACACTACTTATAACTCGGAAAATTTACCAAAAATGTGTAAAGGTTTGTGTCAGATGGATCAACTCAATTATCCATCCTTTAGGTTAAAACGAGGTCTAGGTTAATAATACGGGTATTGGAAATTCCCTATAAATCCCCAGGGTCTTGTTTTGTTCTTCTAGATTTTAGGACCCATTACGGGGTTTTGGTATTCATCCCCTCAGAAAATACCGTTGTATCTTTTAATTTCTTTTTTTGTAATCCTTGACGTTCTTTAACACGTCTTTTTAATAAAACTCCACCCCTCGGGTGTTTAAAAAAAACATAGTATAATAGAAAGAATAAAAGTAAATTGAAGTTATATAAAAAAACTACGAAGAATGAAATAACCAATGATAAGAAGAGGTTGTTATTAAACGTAGGTAGATTACAAATGAAGATTTTATTTGTAAAAAACGTTCGTAGTTCTGTTATTATATTTATTCTCATTATCAAAAATTAATATTTTTAAATATTTATGATTCATTACTCTGGATATTGCAATGTACAACTACTTATGACCAAAAATTAGTTTTTGTCAAAAATAATTTCAACATGAGAAATTGATTGCCCTTAACTGTTGATTGTCATGGCGAAAAAAACAATAAATGGAAATTATTGTTGTTGAAATTTGAAAGACAACCTCAATTCAAAAAATATGGCAATTATTTTAATAATCAATACAAACTCACCTGCATTGTTTCCTTACAATCAAATATCGGGAGTTTCCATCATAATAATGCTTTTGTTTCCATCATTTTGTATCAGGGAGTCTTCTGGCCTCTGCCTTGTTTGTTTGACTTTCATGTTCATCCATTTAATCTCATAGGAGAAACAATTTTCTTGGATTTTGAAGGGAGAATTGCTGGCCTAGTGTAGTATAGATAGATGTACCCGTTTGAGAGGTATCATTGTAAACTAAAGAATGATATGAAGAACAAGGCGAGTATTTAAGGGTTGATAGAAAATGCATATCTGGTTGCAGATGCATCAACTTTTAGTTCAAACTATTTTGAAGATCACGTGATAACTAAAATGAACAAATTTACCTAGAAATGATGGCAGTAAGGATGGTGTAGATGGCGATGATGAAGTTCCCTCGGTGTTTAAAAAATCTTGGGAAACATTCATAACGAAGGGAAAAGAAATTCCTGAATGAGGCAAAATACAACGCCGTAAGGATGTACGTCTTATTGAATTACGATGAGGTCCAAGAATACGCTAGGTACGATTCTCTTTTAAATTTGCAAGTAAATACATATATAATATACTATAACTTTTGTACCCACTTTCTAACAAATGATGTAGTATTTACACGGAGAACATCTAACGTCTTCAATCAAATATTATAGATGATAGACTCAATGAATAATTAGAAAAAGAATTCGCTAATTAGTTCCAGCCTGTATTCTTCCTCCTTATCCTATCCAGTTGCAAGTTCTGCCTCCTCATCGCTATCGTCTGCCCCAATCATGATTTTTTCTAGCCTGTCGATGGGTACCGCATTGAGCAACTTCTGGAGCAGTCCCTTGTTAATTTGACAGGCTCACTCTTTTGGTAAATATTCCCATTCTTTAGTCCAAATTGATCTTCTCCTGCCTTATTAGTTGGGGGGGTTACTCTTGTCCCCCATCTTCGTACTTTCTTTTTTCCTCTCTCCTTAATGGTGGTGTCTCCATGGTTGGTTGTTATTTTGTATTCTCCTGCGGTGTCTTGCCTCCTTCAGATTGCGGCCACTTATCTTTTTTCTTTTTTTGGCTCGCCACCAAGCTAAAGTTCAGGATTTGTGGTGTTATGTTCCTTCCTTTCATGATTGCTTTGACAGATTCTCACGTCTTTCGCTCAAGAACTCGTTGTCCCTCGTATTTTCACAGACGGCGCCACTTGATGCGGAAAAAGATATTGGCTCACTAAAAAAGAGGTCGTTGAGCTCTGAACAGTCTTCTCCAAACTGAGCGACCCACAGAACAAAACCTAAGGCGGCCAGCCCCGTCGTAGGCCCTCCGATACTTAAGTCAGTAACTTTATATGGTAATAAACAAAAGCTCAAATAGTATGAATAAATCAGCTTAAAATAAAAGTAAGGTTTGTATCCTCTTAATATAAACAAGGGACATATTCTTAATATAAGGTTTCCGTCTCATATTCACACCATAATTCCATAAATAGTCCACCAACTTAGAATTCGAATTTTTCCTTTATGCTAAGTTATCATAATAACCATGAGCTAATAATCATCTCATAATCTCAGCCCGCCGGGGTCCATACCATACCAACCATAATAGCCTTCTAGAACCTATACCATAACCATAAAATCAAACTCTTCCATCCGACCTGATAGAGACTTAAATACCATTTTAGCTTATAGGAGTTTGATGATTCCTTTAAAAAGATCACCTACTTAACCTGACTCAATGTGTATACTGATTTTAATATTTGATATGGTATCAAAAATAATTCATAAACTATTATATCAAGTTTAAAATTTTACCCAATGACACTCATTAATTAAAAAATAAGAAAACAATCAAGCTTTTAATAGAACAAAGAATTGACACGTTCAAATTAGTACGGTGGTATCAATTGTTCAACACTTAATTGTGTTCTTATTATCGGTCCATCTGATTGACTATTTTTTTTTCTCGTTCTACACGCATACATTAATATAATGTAATACAATTAAGTCTAAGTTAGTTAATTCTTGTAAGAATAATCGTCTAAAAAATCTTAACTCTCACCTTTTATATCTCCGACATTTATTATATGACTTGTCAAATATTCAACCAATAATTTCGGATATATTATAATCATTTATTATAATTTTTATAAATAATATTCTTTTTTATTCATCATTTTTATATTAAAAAAAATACAATTAGTTACAATATAATAATATAATATAAATACTTTTCAAATATAATTTGGCATATAATAATAAAAATAAAATATTAATCTCTTTTAGACATCATTTTGCATTTACAATTAAAAGAAAAAATAAAGAATTTTTACATTCACAATAAATAAAAATTCTTATTATTCACAATATCAATACCTTTAGTCTAAATTCTCATAACATCAAATTTTAACGAAATATAATACAAACATCTCAAATAGCTTGTTTGGACTTACGTTTGTTTGGATATTAAATCTTTATATTCAAAATCTTAAAGTATTCAGAATTTTGTGAATAATAAAAACTTATTTGTTATAAAATCCAGAATCATTTGATTTTTTAATTTAAATGTCAAATCATATATGAAAGTGGATTATAATGTGTTATTATATTAAAAGTAAATAATATCTTATTATAATATTGTGTTAATAGAATATAAACTATGTGTAATAAATTTTTAATTGAGTATTTAATTTTTAAGTGTTATAATAAATAAGTATTCAGTATTCTAAATGTCAATTTGGTATTTCGAACTCAAAATTGAACTTAAAAAATTATATACTCCCCCCATTCCATTCTATATGTTACAGTTGGTCATTTCACATAAATTAAGAAAGATGATTAGTGTTATAATTGTGTGTATAAAATGATCATAATATTATTTTGTTTAAAATAATTAAAAGTGTAAAATAATAAATGTATTAAAAGTAGTAAAGTAACCTTTTATTTTTATTAAAAAAATAAAATATAATAATAATTATCTTTTAAAAATGTATATGCGACAGATAGGTCTAGACAATTTTTTTTTAAATTGCAATAGATAGAAAGATAATAGATAAAGTACAAAGGTGAAAGATAATTTTAGATATATACTTTGTAGTTTTGAATATTCTGTTTAATAAATGGTTATACTTATGTGAAGTGCTGTAAGAAGCTGAGCCTCACGAAAGTCATGCCAATCAGCTGTGGGATGTGCCCTTCTACCAAACTTTTCAAAGCCCACCATTCCATGAAAGTTTTTTCGGTGAGGAGATATATTTGATGTAATGATTATCTTTTATCATTCGTACGATTAAAAGAATTAAAGTATTTAAAGATTTAGTTTATGAAAATGATTGATGATAGTGGAGTCCAATTGATTTGATAAAAGGTTAATTACTTTTCTATGAGTTTCGGATTTATATTTTGATATAAAAATAAATTTTTCCATATTTGTCAATTAGACCAGTATGAGATAATTTAAGTACTTTATATCGATTGATAAAAAAAAAAGTATTGTATGTAAAAAGTAAAATATTTACAAATAAATTTATAATACTACTTTTTAAAAATAAGATCAAGACATAAATCTATAATAAAATATCACACTCCTAATCAAGTTTAGAGGTCACCTCTACGATTTATTGAAGTAATTATTAATATTTGTGTAGACCTCATGTACACTACTCATAACTCATAACATTTGTAATCACATGGTATCACGTATGAATCGTAAATTGAGAAAACAAATGTAATAAAGCACACAATTAAAAAAAATCTAAAATTTGAAGGTCAACCTTTGACCACAAACCTCCAAATGGTGGTGCCAGCTTCAAAAGTTATTAGATCAAATCTTGAAGGTGTTGGGAGGTTGTAGAGCGAAGGAAAACACCAAATGGCCCAGAAAAGTACAAAAGAATGCTAAAGTACAAATTTGCTACGTGTCGATAATTTATGGGACTTCTTTTTAAAATACGGCCTAACTCCCACAAAAGCCCAAAAGCCCTCCCCTCATGAGTCCACGTTTGTTCACGTGTCCTACACTCCACCCTCCCCTCATGTATCCACGTACGTGTGTATCACGCGTTTTATATTATTATTATGATAATAATTATAATATATGAAATTTTTACCGTGCATTCACTTAATCACAATTGTTGTATTAAAAGTTGGTCACTAAATATTTATAAGAATATTAATATATTTCTTCATGAGTATCATAAAAATTTCTAATAATATATTGTTTCAATTGTATTGGTTGTCTGAAGTTTAATGAATCAGACTGCACGATAACATCGTATATATTGATGAAATACAAGTGGTAATGAGTTTGAAATAATATTTTGATATTACCAAGTGGGATGTTACAACTATACAATTAACAGTAAGTGATTAATATGAAAATTCTCTCGGTACTTAGCAGAATTTTATTGTTTACAACAAATAATGTCTAGGTTTAATCTCTATGTAATATTGACATTAAACAAAAATCACTATAGTTGTAATATTATCAAGAGAACTCAAATCACTTGATAAATTATTAAGGTATAAAAAATCTATTGATAATTAGCAAATAATTTGAAACCCCTCAGTAATTTAGCATTAGGAAATATAAAAAATAATTTGATTGTAAAATTATCAGAGTAACGGTTTTCTCGGTAATTATGTTGTTAACAACCTAAGATTAGAGTTCCTGGGTAAATTCATCAACATTTTTT
>BMAC01000453.1:584624-608163 GCA_014905375.1 Phtheirospermum japonicum
CATTAATAATTCTATCACAAGAAGGATATTCACAAAAACCAAAAAATAAAATGAGAAAGATTATTACATACTTGTGGTTAGCAACAAGGAGCTCTTCATTCTTGACTCCCCTCAGATTATCTGCTCCCAATTTCACTAAAAAGGACCTCCAATGTAATCGTTCCTCTGCTGGAACTCCATTGAAACTACAAAATCCAACAACCAAATAAAAAATAGAATAAAATAAAATTGATATGCTTAATTCCGAGGGGCAGTAGCTATACATTCTCAAACCCAACAAGACTATAATGAATTTTAAGCAGTGGCATATCGATTACATGGCAAGGGTTAGTTAAACCAAGATAAGTGTGCATTCAAAATTAGGAAGTTTAAGACTAGGAAAATGTCAAAGAATATACCAACACTTTTCTAAGTCTACAGAGTATAGTAAGAAACTCACTAAAGTCTTGCCATGCTTGCGGTCTTTGTCCTTGCGCTTCCCACTGGACTTCTTATCTGGGTCGATATAAATTCATCAGTGTCACCAACTTTGTAAGATAATCATCGACCATCCACACATCTTAGAAATAAATCAATTTGGAGCAGAAAATTAAACTAACATTCTTTTCTGACCAAATTGAGAGAATTTAGTGAAACTAAAATGTACATAGAGAGTCACAGCTAAGTCCAAGCTAATGTAGGAATAACTAAGCAGACTAGCCTAATGTTGTCCCAACTAAGCAGAGGCTCAAAATTGGAAAACAAAAAGGTGAAATCAAAATATATGTCAGAAAATTCTCAACAATTTAATCGAATTCCACTTAATCAGTTAAATAGAAAAGGAAATACCTTTATCAGAATGCCGCTTAGAAATTTTATGAGATTTGTCCTTCGTCTTGGACTTGTGTTTCTTGTCATCTTCTTTACTTTTATGCCTTTTGGCCCTCGCTTCATCTACCAAAAAAATCCCACAATTACAACAATTGTATAATCAAGTAATACAAATTCACTGAATTGAAGAATGCGAAAAATCGAGCAAAATATAAATGAAAAACAAATTTAAACCTCGAGGAGAAGCTATACATTCTATTTTTATTTTGTTCCACCTATGCACCGGCGACAGCAGCTATACATTCTCTCTCTTCCAGTGAGAGACGTGAAAAATTGCATATTTTAGCAGCTCTCATAATCGGGCGAGGAGCATCATTGTTGTCATCAAGGGGAGTGGATAGAACATTCCGAACAAAGAGGCTGGCGTCAGAATGGCCGGAATCTCCTTGTACAAGAAGAAGGGGGGCGACAGCTTCAAAGGACGGGTTGGGCTCAAAGGTGGCCCGATAATTTAAATTGGTACCTGTGTTGGCTTCACCTTGACCGGTGGAAGGTTGTGGCAGACCTAATTTGGCCGGAATGGCACCGACCGGCGAATTTCCGTTTTGACCCAAAAGGGGATCGCCAACTCGAAAAATCGAATTCGCCAAATTTGGAGCTCCTTTCTTGAAATTGATTGCAGGAGGAGCTTTGCCTTGAAGAGGAGAAGGGATTGCAGCATCCAATTGGGTCGGATTGTCACCGGCCGGCGAATTGTAATTTTGGCCTAAAAGGGGATTGTCGCCGGTTGCGAATTGTGAGGCAGAGGCAGTAGGGCAAATGGGTGGCGGAGATAAAGCTGTCGTAGAACAGGGTCAGGGTGTGGCTGGGCACTTATAACACGACGACAGATAAAACAGAGTCGTCTCTGTCGGTGGCGGCGAATGCTGAGAGCTGAAGGGGAGATGTTTCGAAGGATGAGGTTTTCTGGGGCGGAAAAATGACGGAGAGGAAAAGAAGGAAGGGGATCAATCCATTTGTTTAGAATGGACGGTGAAGATCAGTAAATAAGTTTTGAATGGGCGGTGGAGATCAATAGATCAATGAGCATGAGGATCGGTGACGTGGCATTGGATTTTTTTTATTTTCGTATTTTTAATTTATATATACATTCTACGGCGGTTATTTGAGAACCGCCTGTAAAAACTTAAACATTTTACGGCGGTTTTCACAAAACCGACGTAAAAACTGGAGGCCAGCTTAATTTAACGGCGGTTTACAAAAAACCGCCGTAGAATGTTCGATATTTTACGGCGGTTTTTTGTAAACCGCCGTTAAATTTAGCTGGCCTCCAGTTTTTACGTCGGTTTTGTGAAAACCGCCGTAAAATGACCTTTTTAACGGCGGTTTTAGCCACAACCGCCGTTAAAAGTATTTTTAAGGCGGTTTTCAGTGAACCGCCTTTAATTAATAGCCTTAGAAAGCTGTTTTTGTAGTAGTGATTGTTATTCTATTTTTGCACACCATGAAAGTTGAAAGATAATATGAATTTCTCATAATATAACACCAAGTTTCTTTTTTCCCTCAAAAAGATAATGTTTTGGGGTAAAAAGCCGAAATAGTCATATCGGGTCGGGGAACCATTTATAACCCGAGACAATGTATTCAGCTCGGGGCCATTCTTTCAACTCGGGGTTTTATCCCAGGTTAATTATTCGAAAGAGCTCGGGGCTCCAGCTCAGGGCAGACTATTATAAAAAACCTGGAAGGGTGATGTGCCATAACAACCCTTATTTCAAGATAATCCTAAAAAAGTACACCTATAAATAGTTAATCAAAAAGTTAAAGTAAGATAACACACTTTTATAATCAAGACCTTATTCTGCCAAACTTTCTCCAAACGCTAACTTAAGCATTGGAGGGGGTTCGCCGGAAAACCCTTTCGGTTCCCGTCTGACTTTTTCTTGTGGGCGCAGGTTCTATCAATTGCAGAGATCGGGTCTTATTCTTTTGGGATTTGAGGTCATTTGGTTAGCTCTTATTTTGAGGTAGTAAATAATTGGGGCCCTCTGTGGGAATCATCGGAGATCTAGATTTAAGACGTGAGTATCCGGTTGCAAGTATGGAGGAGTTGTGACGAAACCTTGATGATGACTTGAATAAAATACCGGCAACCCGCACGACGGAGATAGCTGTTGAAAGAGCAGGTGCCCCGCAGGACACACCCCCAGATCCCGTTGAGCCAGCATCTTACCTGACACCTGGGACGGGATTCTCGCCAAGTCCAGGAGCAAACCCGTGGGGATCGCTGTTTTTAGAATAGCTATCCAGTGGTATAGCACGAGTTGTCGACGAGGCGGTGGATAAGAGGATGGATGGTTTGGGGCCACCACCCCCAGCCCCAGCGCTAGGGGTCAATTTAACAGGAGAATCGCTGGTAAGCCGATTCACAGCTCGGGGGCAGGAGATGACGAAAGTACAGCCGTTTCAATGGACGACACTTTCACCAAGAATGTATTAGATCTACCAGAGGTGGTAGAGGGCCTGGATAGAGATGCAGGAGCTGAAGAGGAATCTTGCTGGTAATGTTTCCCCGGTGAGAGCTCGACGTGCAACCCCATTTGCGGAGGAGGTATTGAAGGATGAATTACCAACGGGTTACCAATCAATGGGTTTAGAGTAGGATGCTACAGATCTGTTGGAACACTTATGCAGATTTGAGAATTCAGCTATGGTATACCGATTCTCGAATGGGGTGATGTGTAGTATTTCCCACTACCTTTACTAAGTCAACCGTAGTAAATCTTTTTATGTAGGATCTCAAGCTTTCTCGCTTCTTCTGTTGGATACTAAATAGTTCCAACGCCATCTTCTGGTACTTCCTATAATTAGCGAACTGGTGTAAGAACGCAGCGCTGAACTCGTCAAAATTATGGATCGATCCTGATTTGAAATGGCCACGAACATATTCGGTGACCCCTAGAAGAGAGAAATCTGATAAGTTTTGTCGTTTCCAAAATGACTACGGGCACACCAGTGTACTCATCCTAGAGATGAGATAGAGAGGCTTATTCAAGCAGGGCATCTGAAAGATTTTGTATATGCAGATTGGAGAAAAGGCAAAGCGGGCTACAGAAAGGGAGGAAAATACCCTTCGCCACAACGTAGAGGGGAGCCAAGAGTTGAGGAGAAAGACCGGGATCCCCCAAAGAGGGGAGTGATTAATATGATTGTGGAAGGGCCAGGTGATGACGACTCAAACATATTGAGGAAAGGCTATGTCAGAGCAGCTGATCCAGAAAGGATAAAGGGACTTGAGATCGGATAGGTAGCTGACAGCCCGGTCATACATTTCGGGCCACAAGATGTGGGTGAGGTCTTGAGGCCCCATGCGGATGCTTTAGTTATCAGGGCGATGATAGCTAATTACGAGGTGGGATGCATTTTTGTTGATACGGGAAGCTCGGATGATATCCTGTTCTTGGATTGTTTGGACAGAATGGACCTCGAAGAGAAGTTAGAGCCGGTGGAGAATTCTCTAATAGGGTTTGCAGTAGGCACCATACAGCCCCCGGGGTCGATAGTGCTCTCTGTTTCTTTAGGAGAGGCACATTGCCAGAAAACTAAGATGATTCGGTTCCTGGTTGTAGACGCGTCTTCAGTGTATAGTGCCATGCTAGGAAGACCATCACGTAGTAGCTTCCAGGCGGTGTTATCTATCTATCACATGAAGATGAAGTTCCCGGTGAGGGATGAGGTGGGAGAGGTCGGCAGTGACCAGTACACCTCGAGAAAGTTGTTTATGCAGAGTGCCAAACAAGGGAGACGGAAGGATGTACCTGATGAAGTAAACGCCTCGGGGGTTCCTAAGTTTCCGGAAGAATAAAAAAAGCACGTAGAGCCAAATGAGATATTAATGATGGTGGAAATAGTCTCGGGAGAAGCACATAGAACTGTGAGGATAGGAACCACCCGGAGATCCTGAAGGAGTTGGTTAGATTTTTGCGTAACAATTCGGATGTGTTCGCTTGGTCACCAAATGAGTTGGTAGGGATCGACCCATTTATGGTAGAGCACAGGCTCAACATTCTGCACTCACGCTAGTCAATCAAAAAAAAAAAGAAAAAAAAAGAGAGATTTAGGGGTTAAGAAGGAAGCCATTATCCGGGTAGAGGTGCACAAGCTGCTGGAAGCAAAACACATTAAGGAAATCCGATTCCCGGAGTGGCTATCTAACATCGTGCTGGTCCCCAAGATGGAGGATAAGTGGAGAATGTGTGTGGATTTCAGAGATTTGAACAAAGCCTGCCTTAAAGACTATTACCCTTTATCGAGGATCGATCAACTTGTGGACTCAACCTCGGGGTGTGAGTTTCTAAGCATGATGGACGCTTCCCAAGGCTATCACCAAATAAAATTTGCAGAAGAGGACCAGAAGAGGGTCAGTTTCATCACACCTTTTGCCACCCATTGTTACGTGGTGATGCCTTTTGGTCTTAAGAACGCAGGAGCTACGTATCAAAAACTGGTAGACAGGATGTTCTCCTAGCAATTAGGCAAAAACATGGAGGTGTACATAGATGATATGTTCGTGAAGAGTGTCAAATCAGAGTCGCACATAGCTGATCTAGCAGAAACTTTTCAGACGTTGAGGAAATACCGTATGAAGTTGAATCAGAAGAAATGTGCATTTCGGGTCAGATTGGGGAAATTTTTAGGATACATGGTAACCGAGAGAGGGATTGAACCCAATCCGAGAAGATTCAAGCTATCCTAGATATGGCCCCTCCTAGAAGCCTGAAAGAGGTCCAGCGCTTAATGGGGCATTTGGAAGCACTGAATAGGTTCATCTCTCAAGCTGCAGAACATAGCCTTCCTTTCTTCAGAGTATTGAGAAAGACCCCGGGATTCAGCTGGAACGCCGAATGCCAAAAAACTTTTGACGAGCTCATGGCTTATTTGTCTGGAACGTCGCTACTTACGAAGCCCAACCCGGGAGAGACGTTGTACCTATACATGTCTATAAGAGAATCCGCATTAAGCATGGTGCTGATAAATGAGGAAGGAAAAAACAAACGCCGGTATACTATGTCACAAAGCGCTCAAAGGGGCTGAACGTCGGTACGCCGAAATCGAGAAGGGAGATCTAGCCCTAGTAGTCACTTCTAGGCGACTGAGACCGTATTTCTACGCTTATAAGATAGTGGTTAGGACTAACCTCCCACTAAAATCAGTCCTCAGTAGGCCCGAGACGTCGGGAAGACTCATCAAATGGGTGATTGAGATGGGTGAATTTGAGATAGAGTTCCAGAACCGGGTGGCTATCAAGGCTCAAGATTTGGCAGATTTCTTGCAAGAGATGACGCGACCCCGAGAGATGGAAGGTCAGTGGACAATCTATGTCGATGGGTCCGCAGGACATACCGGGTGCGGAGCAGGAATAGTGCTGATTAGCCCAGAAGGGGATGAAACGGAGTATGTTGTCCGCTTAAGTTTTCGAGCATCCAATAATGAGGTGGAGTACGAGGCATGTATAAGAGGAATGCAGATGGCCATGGAGTTAGGAGCCAAAAGATTCTCAGTACATTTGGACTCACAACTGGTCTATAAGCAAACTAGGGGAGATTCAAAGTATGAGAAGAACGTATGAAGAGATACGTTGAAGAACTCAAGAGGTGTCAGGAGAGACTAGAGTACTTAGAAATGGTGAAAACTCCAAGGCAGGAAAACGAGCGCGCTGATTATTTGGCGAAGGTAGCTAGCTCGGCAGTGGATTGCAAAGAAAGGCAAATAACTCTCTTGATGGCACCTGAGGAAGTTACTGATAGCACTATATCTGAACTAGTAGAAGCGGGGGATTGGCAGACGGAGATAAAGGCATACTTGGAAAAGGGGACCTTACCCAATGATCGAAACCTAGCGGCTAGGCTTAAGATACGAGCTATGCGTTTCTGTCTGATAGGAGGAAAATTATACAAAAGAGGATTTGGGGTTCCCTTACTTAAGTGCTTGGGGATGAAAGAAAGCGAACAGGTGCTCTGGGAAATGCACGAGGGGTGTTTTGGCGACCATATGGGTGCCCGAGCTTTAGCCCAGAAGATCTTGAGAGCAGGATATTTTTGGCCCTACCTGAAAGCCGATGCAGAAAAGATGGTAAAAAAATGTGGGAAATGCCAGTTACATGCCCCTTTGATGCATAGGCTAGCAGAGGAGCTCATGACCATGAGCGCAACGTGCCACTTTGCGAAATGGGGAATCGACTTGGTAGGCCTTTTTCCTATGACATCGAAGCAGAGGAAATTTCTGGTGGTGGCTGTGGATTATTTCAATAAATAGGTAGAAGCCGAACCACTGGCAAGGGTCACGGAGGAAGCAATATTGAGGTTCCTGTGGAAGAACATCATATGTCATTTCGGGATACCTTGGGTGCTTGTATCAGACAACGACACCCATTTCGCGGGGAAGGGCCTGACGAAGTGGTGTGATATAATGAAGATCAAACAACACTTCACTTCGATGTATCACCCACAAGCTAACGGACAGGTCGAAGCCACCAATAAGGTCTTGGTTCAGGGAATAAAAATGCGTCTGGAAAAGGCTGGAGGAAGATGGGTTGAGGAGCTCCATTCGGTTTTATGGGCTTATTGCACCAACCCAAAAGAGGCCACCAGGGAGATCCCTTTCAGCTTGGTATACGATATGGATGCCCTCATACCAGCGGAGGTCTGCACGGAATCTCATAGAGTGTTGACATCCGACGAGGAGCAGAACGAGGTGATGATACGGGACTCTTTGGATTTGATAGACAAGAAGAGAGAAAAGGCATTACTCCGAATGGAGGAGATGAGAAGAAGGATGAAAACAGATTACAATAATAGGGTCGTGAAGAGGAACTTCCAGGTCGGACATTTGGTATTAAGGAAGGCTTAGACAGGAACTTGGGAAAGATGGGGCTAATTGGGAAGGACCCTTCAAGGTAACATGAGTGTTAGTAAGAGGTGGCTATGAGCTGGAGGATAAGGAGGGGAGAAATGTACCTCGGTCCTAAAATGTAGCTAATTTAAAGACTTATTTTGTATACGGTAGAGGTAAGGAACAACTCTCTGGACCTATTACCACATGTCTCTTGAGAGTGACGTTAAATTACCTGATTGTACTTTGATTATGAATTTATTTTCTAATGGAGCTAAGATTTATTATGCAAAGACAGAGAATATAGACAAAGCCTCAAAACTTTGAAAATCACCGAGCAGATGCTCGGGATTAATAAAGTGACGTACATCACTTGGACCCTACTCGCGGTAGCGGGTCGAGCGGATGCTCGGGGTTGGTCGAAGTGGCGAATGCCACTTGACTTGGCGGATGCCGTACATTAAACATAGACGTATATATAGTGTGGAGACACTAAATAAAATGTACCTTTTATTAATAAGTCTTGACCTCGAGGTCAACTAATTATTACATGAACAAGAGCTCTAGAGCCAAAGCTTGAGCTAAGCACAGAGAATTAAAAAATAGGAAACAATCAAACAGAAGAGCGACGCTGGGCATTCTTCAACTTCCACAGCTCGTGATCTACCTCGCAGAATTTCAGGTAGTAGAGGTTAGCACGACGAGTTTCATCTTTCGCGCTAGCGGCTAGGGCTTCATTGACCTTGAACAAATGACCCACTTGCTCGCGAAGGTCCAACACTTCTTCACGAAGATGAAGAACATGCTGATTGGAAGATTTTCAATGATCCTTGTAGAGCTGCTTGTGTTGTCCTTTTCTCTCCAGGAGGCGGAGGAGCCTATCCACCTCTTCTTGAAGTTCATACACATCCGGTGGCGGTGTAATTGATGAACAAGACATGTTTGAATGAGAGGAATGTTGTGATAGATGAATGGAGGATAAGGGCCTATAAAGTAAAATTCTCCCGCCAATACCCTTGAAATATTGTACTATTAAGGACAAATGGACCGCCTATATGAAGAGCAACATATGTAGCTCGGGTACGCCGACCGGCTATCACTGAAAGCCAAGGTTAATTATTCGAAAGAGCTCGGGGTTCTAGCTCAGGGCAGAATAGCAGAAAGAAACCCGAAAGGGTGACGTGGCATAACGGTCCTTATTTCACGGAAACCCTAAAAAAAGTACACCTATAAATAGTTAATCACAAAGTTAAAGTAAGATAACACACTTTTATAATCAAGCCCTTATTCTGCAAAATTTACTCCAAACGCTAACTTATGCATCGGAGGGGGTCGCCGGAAAACCCTTCTGGTCCCCGTTTGACTTTTTCTTGTGGGCGCAGCTAGCACGACACGATAAGAAATACGATTACAGAGACAAAGACACGATAAGACACGATACGACACGAAACACGACACGAAAAATACGAAATACTAAATTAAGTTAGATTTACATGGATTGTTTACGACCAAATAAGATAGAAAATAAAAAAACACGATAGTGCGACATGAACACGGCACGGTAACCCGATTTGCCACCTCTCTTCTATCAATTACAGAGCTCGGGTCTTATTCTTCTGGGATGTGAGGTCATCCGGTTAACTCTTATTTTGAGGTAGTAAACAGACAAATATTCGAATCGAATTAAATCGTCATGATTTAACATTTGTTTCGAAGTTGAAATTACATTGAGAAATAATTAACTGTAATTTCTGCTTTATTTATAAGTAATTAATTAGTAATTAATTAATATAAAAATTTAAAAATCTCAAGCTAAAATAAAATCTTGATTCTTGAATTATTAAAATAAACAGAAACTCATAATATGCCTAACTGTATCCCGTGGGCTTGTACACGTGCTGTAGAATTCACTTAAAAAACAATGATTAAAAAATAATATGAAAAGTGCTACTTGTAATCTCAAATAACATTTGCTAATTAGAAATCTCAGCAGCCATCAAGTTGTCCGTATAAAATTTGTCATGCGGTCTGATTTTCTTACAAAACGCCCGTTTTTCCTTGTCTGTGTGTTTCTTCTCGTTCTTATGACTTTTTCTAACCTTCCTTCCCTTTTGTTCGACTTATTTGATGCTAATTGCTAAGTTGGATAGTAAGATATGTTTTTTTTTAAGATTTGATCTTTTTTAATCTCATATTTAGAGAGGGTGTGTATAACTTGAATTTGTTTGAATCAAACAAGTACTGTGACTCTGTGAGTTACAATCTCTATATTTTTTTTCTTTGGGTATACTCATCGAATATTCTTTTTAAAAACTTTTGTTTTGGAGATTTGAGATTTGGGAGGCGAATCTCTGTTTTTTGGAAATTTGAAGTTTTGGAGGCGAATCGTGAGTGTGATTTTTGAGGTCGGATTTAAACTTGAATAGCTTTTCTTTGAGGTCTTTTCAGTTTGATCTCAAATCAAACGTTAGAAATTATTGATTTTGACTTTGAACTTCAGAGCTTCTCTAGGAATTGATATTTCAATCTTCGACCAAAATGAAGTCGTCCTCCAATAACGTTAATCCAATGGTTGTACATCTTACTATTGAATAAGCGTTATTTCGAACAAGTGTTTGTCTAATTTTTAAAACAACAAGTGTAATTTTTGGTATAGTTATGGCGAACAAGGTTGTCTCCACAAGAACTATAGATTATTCTATTTAGGTACCATAATTGTAATAGTGCGAGTTTTATTTAGAAAATAAAGATGGGAAATGATTAATTAAACTAATTTAACATGCAAACTTAGACTAATAACTAAATATCAAATCAAACAACTAAAATAAAATTAAGAGAAATCAAGTGAAATGGGAGATTCAAATACGATAGTTTCAATTGCTATCTTCTATCTAATCAAATACCATATCAATGACTTTATATTCTTATACAACCTATAAAACAATCACAATTATTAATTATTGCTTATCTCAAAGTCAAATACTGTTGGATTAGAACTCATATACAAAAAAGAATCCCAGCAACTCACTACCAAAAATATCAACGTTTTCACAAAAAAGGCATGATTGTGATACAATCCCAGCAACTCACTACCAAAAATAAATAAATAAATACAGACGGGCGAATCCGTCGGTAACATGATTGCAGGCGAATTTATAGACAGGTTCTCGTGGATGAAACTCTGGTAATTTATGACAAACAAATTTTAATGTCTGTCGTTATTTATTTATTTAATATTTTAAAAAAATAGAGCCCCCATTGGGCTTGTAGCTGGGCCTACCCGCCAGCCCAACCCGCCTGCACCCAATCTTGTTAATTACCCCCAATATGTCATGGGGAATTCAAATCTAAGACCTATTGGAATGAAGAGAGAGTGGCTTTGCCGCTCGGCCGAATGTCATAAATGTTAGTTATTTTTTTATATAATAACAAATAAAAAATTAGATATTATAATAATTATAATATTTATATAGATATTATATTATATATTGTAATAATATATGTTATTAATTATATATTATATTTATAAATAATAATATTTTAAATAAAAGATATTATTTAAAATGATATTAAATTATATAATATGTATTGAAAATTACATTATATATAATAAATTAGAATAATAACATATTTACATTAACAAATAAAAAACTAGAAAAAAATAATATTATTATTATATAATAATAATTGTAATAATTACATTATTTATTTTATATAATATATAATATTATTTATATTTAAACTATAAAAACAATAAAATTGAAAAATAAAAATATATATAAAGAAAAATTACTGACAATTGAATATCCGATGGTAAATACCAATGGATTTTAATAATTACCTACGGATATTAGAAGCCATCAGTAATTTACCAATGAATATTAAAGCCTTCGGTAAACATTTGACTACTAAATATTCTATGGGTAATTCAGAAATCCGTCGGTATTTAATTTTTTTGCAGTGTGTTAAATATCCCAAGTTTAATATGGTTTCTCCTCTCTTGACTCAATGAGATAGTGTTAAACATGTAAAAACATTGATTAAGTGCTAAAATATGCATTAAAACAAGATGATTGAAAAGGATTTCTAGAATACAAATCCAATCAGGAAGTATTGTCATATAACATCGATAACAATCTACTCTCATGTCCCAAAATCTAAGAAGTCTAGGGGGCATAATGTAGAGGTAATTCATAGACAAGATATCTCTAAACATGTTTAAGCTAAAGGAAAAATATGAGAGAGGGAGGAAAGCGATGCCGGAATCTCTGCGAAACTCGCGCTTCGTTATTGACTCATTTTTCATCGGCCCTCGTCTCGAACTTGCTTGGATGTATATATTTTCTCTCTTTCTTACTTCTAGGTCATAAAATCCGATTTATCTTTATTTAAATGCCCTACGACCTTTTATAAATGCTCCAAAACATTGAAAAAAAAAGGAAAACCCAACTTTCCTTTTGCGGCCTAATCGATGTACACGATCAGAAAGCACAAAGATGCACTTATCATGTACTGTATGTTAGTAATTTTCTAGCCAATTATTGCCAAGGCACCCTGACATAGGCCCCCGGACACCAAGTATGTCTGTGTGTCTACCCGAGTCTAGTTTTTCAAACACATTTTTGTCTTCAAAATAGTCGAAATACCCTTTAGTGTCCACATAAGAATTGTAGATCTCTCTGTTGGACTTCCATATCCGCTTGAATCACCTCAATTGGATTTTTTTTTTTTTTTTTTTAATGAGAAAGCTATGGCCAATATATGAAATTACTGCAAATTCATTTTACACGCAGAAATTATCAATTTGTCACCTATTTGCCTTTGGCTTTAGGTCTCACCGTTCCCTTTTTAAGACCGTTTCTTGACCACGCGCACTCGTGTGATCATAAATATGGAGGTTAAAATCAAGCTTGCTCCTCCAACTCATAAATCACGAGAATTTGAAATAAAAATCGTACAAAATGAGAAAAAACGTAATCTCAGCCAAAATAAATAAAATCAATGACATAGAATGTGATTAATTAATGCACGTTTAATCTATAAATCTACTCTAAAATATGCCCATCACGGCCTTGAATTTATCAGGTTGAGTAGAGATGATTATTGCTTCACTTTGAATTTTTCCTCATCAATTTTGTTTCAATTATGGATAATGAACCCCTATTTATACTTTTAAAAGTGCGACTTTTAGGGTAAGCACCTAGATTTGATTTGACGAGAAACATTTCATATTTATATTTTCCATATTCATGAGATTTGACTTGATGGTCACGTGAATAAATAAAGTACTTTATTTCTTCTTGAATATAATATCCAAAATCAAATAAAAATATAAATTAATATATATTCTATATATTTAATTTCTCTAAATTCACATGTCTATAGGGTGCATAAATCTTTTAAAAAGTTTTATGAAGTATTAGAGCCTAACTATTTCAGGAATAAAAAAAATACTAAAATTATAAGCTCAAATAATCATGTGTTTGGAGTTTATTATAAGTGTTTTTTTTTTTCTTTTTTTCTTTTAATATGGAAATCGCAACTTACTTTCAAAAGTAAGACCATAAATTTAAAACCATCGATCTTTACCGTTGGTCATTATGCTAATTAACTTCTTATTCACTTAATATGTCTCATATTATTCAGAATCTCTCAATTTATTTTCAGCAAAAGACCTAGGATCTTACAAGTGATCTAAAATATATTATAGTCTTAAGGTTTCGCTTGTGTCTCCCTTAGCATTTCGTTTCGTCCATCTCCTCTATATTCTTACTCACCTTTCTCCTATTGATATCTTTCAAGTTTTTTGACGACTACTAGTATGAAAGAGATCGCAGACAAACTATACTCGAACTTATCTCTCATAGAGGATCAACAACAAGAAATCTCAACAGCTGGGTTGGATACATTTGAATATCTCTTCTTGCTTGGTGGGAAATTTTTTGGCTCCAAGAATTATCCACTTCGATCAGAATGTCAATATGATCCAAAAACTATGGAAACTGAGATCAAAACTTTCTTGTAAGGCCTTGCATGATAATACAGTTCTCTTCCATTTTCAATTAATGTTCGATCTGAAAAAGGTCCCCCCATGGATTTTCGTGAGACATCTCATGATTCTCGCCCTCACTTGGATCACTATGTCTTCGCATACTGTTCGACAAGAATTTCCCTATTCTCACTCACTATCTTCGCAAGTAACCGTTTTGCTTTGAAGCCTTGTGGAAAAAATCTAATGACTGCAAAAAAATAATTCAAGATTCTTGGGATACCTCTACCGCGCCATTCATGGGAAAATTAAAGATTGCGCCACCAGGTTACTTAACTGGGGAGGCATTTCAAAAAATCATCTACGATCGAAAATCGATGGCATCAATAAAACTCTAACTAAGGCAAGAGAACCTTTTTTGGCACCAATGCGCTAAACAACCTTGATATAAATAAGGCAACAGAAACACAAAAAAATTCCATTCATTTGCAAGCCACTGCCGTGAGATCAACTGCATCACATCCCTAAAGGACGCTGATGGTAATTTCTGTCATGGGATCTCTAATATAGAATGAACCATCATGGGTTATTTTGGCAATATCTTCTCCTCCTCGCACCCATCGTCGCTAGATATTCAACGAGTTGTTGGTAAAGCCTAATCCTGGATTGATAGTAATATGAGTTCTTTTTGGTCCCTCCCTGAAAAGATGAGCACAAAGGGCTCAAAGCATGACTCACACATATAGACAAAGACTGGGGAGTATGCAGACGTACAAAGTCATCCATGCAAGTTACAAACGTCTATGAATTACACAGCTGCACTAGGATTCGATGGTTTTACTTTTGTGCCCTCCAATGGATGTTCTACACGTATAGATGTGAGCTGTGAGGGTCTAGAGAGTTCCTAGACTAGTCCTATGTATGTGTAGTAGGTTATCCTTTGTAAACAGGTTCAAGAAAATCAATGAAAATGGCTGAGCAACTCATAACCATAATATAGAAACTTTGCAGCTTTTCTGCACTTCCTTCTCATATTGATGGAGCTTTTTCTTTATGGTATCAGAGCAGCAGGGTGACCTGCTGCCTCTGTGCTGTCCCTTTCAACTTTTTTCTTCGCAATAAAAATCTCTTATTTTCCCCAAAACATGTCTGCTTCATCTGCATTAACATCTAGCCACACAAGAACAAAACCAAAAATACAGCCACAATGTCAATTGATCACCACCAAACTTAATGAAAATAACTACTTGATCCGGAAACAACAGATATTAGCAGCTTTCTGAGGTTATGGATTAGAGAGTTATCTCAGTGAAAAGCAAAATGCTCCAATACACTTCACTCCAGTTACATCTGTTGATCTTGACATCAATCTAGCATATTCTTCATGGCAAAAACAAGATCAACTGCTTGATTCATGGTTATTGTCTTCATTATCTGAGAATTTGCTCATTTCAACTGTTGGCTTAACTACATCTAAGGAGAACTGGGAAAATCTTGAAACCAGTTTTGCTCATGAGTCAACTGCTAAGATCCTAGACTACAAATACCAACTTAGCACTGTTAAAAAAGGAAACTTGAGCATGCGAGACTATTTGAACAAGATTAAGCAGTATTGACCTCTTGAGAGCTGCAGGACAACAAATCAGTGAGCAAGAACAAACCATGACAATCCTAGGTGGTCTTGAAAATGAGTATAACCTTGTGATGGTTGGGATCAGCTGCAGAGTCCCACCATATGGCTTAAGAGAGGCTCAAGCTTTGGTGACTAGCTTTGAAAACAGACTTGAAGTCATTGGTCAATCTCACATCAACACTAAAGGATCTCTTCCATATATCAACCATACTCAACAAGACCAAGGACATTATTACAGAGGAAGAGGAAGTTTCTCAGGCAATTCCTATAGAGGCAGAGGAGGCAGACAGTTCAGTAGCTCCAATGGAGGAGGAAGAGGAAATTTCAGAGGAGGCTCTAGCTTCAGAGGAAAAGGTGGCAGATACTATGGCAACAAACCAAGGTGCCAAGTGTGCAAACTCTCCAATCATACTACTGATGTCTACTATCACAGATTTGATAAGAACTACTCACCTACAAATTAGAACAATCAGAATAGAAGCAAGGGCAATCTTCAAAACTCTGCAGCTCATTTAGCTAATGTGGGAAAGGAAGAAACATCTAGTGAATCTTGGTGGTACCCAGACTCGGGAGCCACTAACCATGTTACTTATGATCTCAATAACTTGAACATAGCATCTGAGTATGAAGGAGCAGATAGAGTTCAACTAGCTAATGGTTCTGTCATCCAAATTTCCCATTATGGCAATTCATCCATTAGATCACCACTAAACTCTCACATATTTCTTCTTTAGGACCTATTCATGTTCCAAAGATAAGCAAGAATCTTTTAAGTGTTTCAAAGTTTGCAAAATATAACAAAGTCTTTTTTGAATTTCACCCTAAATTTCGTCTTGTGAAGGATCTGTCAACCAAGGAAATTCTTCTCAAAGGGAATCTTGATAAAGGCCTCTACTACTTCAACCTGCCTAGAAATAAACTATCACATCAACAAATTACAAGCCAACCATCCCTACATCATCCAAGACAACCATCTGTTTTTAGCTATGTTAAAGCCAAGAATAAGGATAGTCTATAAATGTGGCATTCTAGATTAGGACATCCCTCTTATGAGATTGTTAAGAAGGCTCTTGAAGCTTGTTATGTTCCTTTTTCTAATAATAATGAACTTTTATGAAACTCATGTTTACAGGCAAAATCTCATAAGTTACCTTTTCGTAATTCCTGTTCTGATAATTATGATATTCTTGAACTTATCCATTCTGACACTTGGGGTCCTTCTCTAGTAAAATCCACCAATGAATATGTCTATTATTTAAGAGTTGTTGACCACAAAACAAGGTACACCTAGCGGCCAAAATGCAAAATTAGTCCACTAACTTAGGGCAGTTGGGGATTTTAGTCCACCGAATACACGGGTGGCGATTTTAGTCCACTAATTTAAAAGAAATCGCACATTTAGTCCATTTCTGACCTGAAATTTGAATTTTGGCCGGAAATTGGATTTTGACCCAATTTTTGGGATTTTGACCGGCCAACATGGGACGAGTGGCGATTTTAGTCCACTAATTTAAAAGAAATCGCACATTTAGTCCATTTCTAACCTAAAATTCAAATTTTGCCCGTAAATTGGATTTCGACCCGATTATTGGGGATTTTGACCTGCCAACATGTCACATATATGTTGACATAATTTTCATTTTAATTATAAAAATTAATAATACCACGTGGGTATTTATTAAAACAAATATAATAAAATAAAGTAAAAAAAAAAATCCGCTCGTGAGTGCTCAAACCGGAAATCTCGACTAAACCGGCTTCTTCTAGGGATAAGAAACTTTGTCGTTTGATTTTTTCTCACCGCCGTCGTTGCCGGATTTTACCGCGAGATTTCTTCTCCGGCCGGCTGAGATGCTAATCCGATTCTTATTGGCAAAAATGTGAGGTTTGACGACGGATATTAACTGATAGCTTCCGGCGTGAGGTTTGATTGCGTTCATACCTTTTTTTTTTAATTTGTTTTTCTGAATTCGAATGATTAGGAGGTTTATCCCTAGGTTCGTGTGCGTGTGGTTCAAAATTGAAATGCCAACTTTAGCTTAAAAAGTACAGAGATGATGTCTCCCAAGTCTTCTTCGTTTTTTTTTACTTTATTTTATTATTTTTGTTTTAATAAATACCCACGTGGCATTATTAGTTTTATAATTAAAATGAAAATTAAGTCAGCACATATGTGACATGTTGGCTGGTCAAAATCCCAAAAAATTGGGTCAAAATCCAATTTTCGGGCAAAATTCGAATTTCAGGTCAGAAATGAAACTAAATGTGCGATTTCTTTTAAATTAGTGGACTAAAATCGCCACCCGTCCCATGTTGGCCGATCAAAATCCCCAAAAAATTGGGTCAAAATCCAATTTCAGGTCAGAAATGGACTAAATGTGCGATTTCTTTTAAATTAGTGGACTAAAATCGCCACCCGTGTATTCGGTGGACTAAAATCCCCAACTGCCCAAAATTAGTGGACTAATTCTACATTTTGGCCTACACCTAGCTGTACTTACCGAAAGCCAAATCAGACAACAACAATGCCTTCATTCACTTCAAAAACCTTGTTGAGAATCAATACAATAAGAGGATCAAAATATTAAAAAGTGATGGGGCAACTGAGTTTAAACCCTTGAGAGAGCTCCTTGAAAGGAGTGGAATCATTCATAGGACTTCCTGCCCTTATACCCTAGAACAAAATGAATTGGCAGAGAGGAATCATAGACACATCATAGAAGTTGCCCTACGTCTCTTGTCTAAATCTAGTCTACCTCAAACACATTGGGATGATGCCTTCACCACTTCCACATATCTCATCAATAGAACACCCTCCAAACTCCTTCATTTCAAATCTCCTTTTGAAGCTCTAAATGGTCAGAAACCAGACTACTCACATCTAAAAGTCTTTGGATGCTTATGCTATCCTCTCCTCAGACCATATAACAAGCATAAATTGTAGTTTAGAAGTGAATCTAGCACCTTGACTAGCTATAGTTCACATTCAAAGGTTACAAAGTTCTTTTGCTAAATAAAGGTGTTAATCACTAGATATATGATCTTGATGAAGAGAAATTCCCATTTGCCAAAGAAAAGTCCACCATAACTGACACAAACATCAAACAGCCCATACTTGCACCTCCTTTAATTGAAACCCAACACACGATCAATTCATATCCTCTCAATAATAGCTCAGAACAACATAACACTCATGTACATCAATCTCCACATAGCCAAAACTCCTGCCTAGCCAAATCTCCACACAGTATACCCAGTCCTATCCCTAAAAGTCTTCATGGTTCCTCTAATCACACTCAACCAATAAATAGTGGTGAATTAATTGTCGAACTGCCTATTGAGAATTTTGATACTTGTACTGTTACTAACCCTGAGCAGAAAAGGATTGAAAACAGACATCAAATGCAACAAGAGCAAAGACTGGAATTCATAAGCCAAAGGCTTATAACATAGAGAGGAGATGCCCTGAGGAACCACAGTCAGCTGAAGAAGCAATGCAAATTCCAGAGTGGAATACGGCAATAAAGAAAGAGTATGACACTCTCATCAAAAACAACACTTGGACCCTAGCACCACTGCCTGCAGACAAGGGATTAATTGCTTGCAAATGGATAAACAAGCTAAAAAGGGATTTAGATGGAACTATAGCCAAACACAAAGCCAGGTTGGTGGCCAAAGGATACACTTAAATGCCAGGGTTGGACTATACAGATACTTTCAGTCCTTTAATTAAGACAACAACCCTAAGAGTTGTGCTTTCTATTGATTTCAGTCAAGGATGGGCTATTGATTCAAGTTTTTGTTTGCCTACTTTATAAATATTTGTCAATTATTCAAAAGCTCGCTCGCAAGAGTACGAGTTCGCATGTAGGTTGGTAAGCTAAACCGAGTCGATCTCTCGAGGAAGACTAGATTCGAAAGTTAGTTTTGTGTTTGATTTAACGAATAAGAAAATAAAAATAAAGCTAATCTAAACACGCGGACAAGGAGTTTTTGTTTGAGAGTTATAAGAACTAGAGATTAATTAAACTAAGAGCAATAAATTAAATCTAAAGATTACTTGAGCTATGACCTAATTAATTAAATCTAGAGATTATTTAAACTATGAACTAATTAACTAAATCTAGAGTTTATGTAAATTAAGAGCAATATAATTAAAAGACCTTAAAATGAATTAAGAAAAATAGGGTTCTAGAGCTTCGGTTCGTCTCCACGACCTCTTGGGAAAACCCAATTGATGGTTTAAATGAATATAGGCTCTAGACCCATAAGATCTAGCCAACTAGCATTAACATAATCAATATCATAATCTCAAGACAAACAAAAGCATAATTCGTCATGAACAAAAAAAAAAGGTTTTGAAGATCAATTATCTAAGAGAATTAATTAAACTAATAAAAGCAAGGGAACTAAATTAAAGAGAAAGGGAAATAAGAACTTGCTAATTAAAGAAGGCGAATTAACAGCATTGGTTGATGAAATCTTGGATCTAAACTACCTAAGAACTAATCTAATTAATCTAAAACCTAAGAATTTGAAGTTGAAAATTATGAAGAGTAACTAAGAAAATAGAAGAACACTCGTTGGGGTTGTCATCCCCTAAGAGGCCTTGGAACCCTAGGAATATGATAATGTGTGTTAAAATCCGAAATACATAGGGGTTTATATAGTTTTTGCAAAACTTGGGCCGCAAGTTAGGTTTAAGTCGGTTTTTTGGGCCCGATAATGGTAAGACTAGCGGTAAGGGTTACCGCTAACTATACTGTAAACCCTCTCTGTCCATCCGTAGTGGTGTTGGTAATGGTAAGAAAGTAATCGTTAAGTACACCGCTAAACCTCTCTGTCGTTTCCTAACGGTGGAACTAGCGGTAAGGGGTACCGTTAGCTTGGTCTGGGAGCTCTCTATCCACCTTCAGCGGTAAGGGTAGTGGTAATGGTAACCGCTAAGGTGACCGCTAACTCTCATTTCTGCTACTTCTTCACCGGAAAACTCGATTCTCATCTCTCGATCATTAAACTTCATCTTTTACGTGCTGAGCTCCTCCAGTTACTTAGCTATAAGGTGAAAAATAGAGAATAATCACCTATTTGCATCAATCTAGATCATAATAATCCAGAAGTATAAAAATACGAAATGAAGCTTAATCTACCCAACTACCGAAAATAATAAGGAAAACTAACTAAAATACTAACAAAAATCAAGACAAACTCGTGTTAATCAAATACCCCACGCTTAATTTGTTTGTTCGTCCTCGAACAAACAATAGTTTCAAATAATAAAAAGTAATGAAAATAAGTTCAAGCAAAGAGTCGTGTCATGCTACATAGATAATTTTGAAAATATAGATAAATACAACGCAACCTGAAATGCTCGACCATTATTACTTGTTGCTCCAAAAATAAAATCATGCTTTCTCACGAAGGGTAATATATAAGTGTACGCTCAAGCACTCAAGAATTTTTATAGGGACGTGTTTACACTCAAATCATAAAATACAAGCACTGAAAACTAAAAACTTCTCTATCGCATTTAAGTGTGTAACCAATAAAGAATCGGAAAAGGTCTTTTCGGGTTGTAATGTAGGCTCTTTGGACGGGTATGTAATATATAAGTCGTGTGGCTAACTCACGATCTAACGTGATCAATAACTCACCAAACTATTCTAATCACGAAGCAAAGTGCTTCACCTCATTCAAAAATAAAAACCTCACTAACAATCATAACGTAGACTTTTAATTTAGGTTATTTCTCAACTCAAAAATCGTAAAACGACTTTCGCTCAAACCACTTAAACAACGTAGAAGATTATGACACGCTTCTTCTTTTCAAACACAACTCTTGCCTCTTAAACATTAGGCTTCATAAGAAAAAAAATAAAATAAAACTCAAGCCTTTATAAGCGTAGGCAATGACTCAACAAGATTCACCATCCTTTTTATTTTCTTTTTTTATACTTCTTTTTTTTTATCGTGTCCCCTTTTATTCTTTTTTTTTAAGGATGGTGATCCTTGATTACAACTTTTTCATAAATCCCTGATAAAATTTCCAAAACACAAATAACCAATAAAAGTAAATAACTCCTACCCCACGCTTTTAATGATCGTAGGAGTTGACTCAAAAACACTCATGGCTATAGGAAATGGATATTTGGCTATGATTGGCTCATTCGGGATCTATAGTGGCTAATATATATGGATATGGCCGGAATAAGGGTTTTTTCTGTGCCTTAACGTAATGTTCAAAGCTAACTACACACAACGATTTCAAAGAGATCTCAAAACAGAACTCACTCAAGTACATGCAATGATGAAAAACACTCAAGCTACTCACTGGATTTTGCATGAAATCTTTTTGAATTGACGCCGCTTTTAAGGTTTTGCGAAATCGTTTGCGTCCAAATACTATTTTACAATATATAAATAAAATATTTGAAAAATTATGCACTTATACACGCTCCAAGACAAAAACCTCAAATCACACATAGTCAATTTTGACAGGCAAGCCAGACAAACACAATCAAACACGGAAATAGCGATCAATCACATTCAAATACTAGCACTACTACAAAATGCCTAAACGACGTCGGTTTTTTTTCCATTGAACGTCGGTTTTGCACCCGACGTAATAGCCACCGACGTTAAAAGTCACGTCGGTTTTTAAAAACCGACGTGAAAAGCTGTACGTTTCACGTCGGTTATTTGTAAGAACCGACGTGGAAGGTGTGACTTTTCACGTCAGTTTTTACATATAACCGACGTGAACAGTGTGACATTGGACGTCAGTTTTTAAAAATAACCGACGTGGTACATGAGTTTTTTTTAAAAGCTGCCCTATTTTTAACCATCCCACCTAATAAATAAATTATGAAGTTTTCATATATTATTGAGGAATTAATATATAAAAATTTCAAAAGAATTCATGCAAAGTTTCACAAAAAAGAAAGAAAAAAAAATAGAACCATAACAATAATACAAAGCAAATAGCTTCACATCGAAAGCACATCATTAAAATGACTGGGAAATGAAAAGTCTTATAGAATCCATAATATCCGAAGTCTCGAATTTGGTCGAACTATCTAACATGCATTTATTTTCATAGTACCCGCATTGCCCTCAAATTCGAAATCACTACAATGCTCAGTAAGTTCAACTCAATATTCGCTCCTACTTTCACAAGTAGGAATACAGAGAGATCCACAAACATCAACAAAAATATACAAATTATCACAAAAAGTACATTGAAAATATAGCATTGTTCTTAACTGGCATCAAGGTTGAACAACACTATGCTTCGGCAAAGCTCAAAACAACATCTCCTCATCTCAAAGCATTCAAGACTGCAAAAATGCAAAAAACAATTCAGCTCGAGTAAAAAAATAGGGGAAAAAGAAGATTCAATTACATAAAGCATTTTGAAACCCATACATTGTGAGCGATGTTGTTTGAAAGCCAGTCCAGCCCCTCACCAGAAGCTGCACATGTGCTCTGAATGTACCTGTATTTATGAATGATGACGCCATGGTTACATGAAGATGCCCAACTTAGTAAGATCAAAAGTTAAAAGGGACACAAATGGAAACAAAAATATACCAATGGCGTTGGCGGAGAGAATGAAGGCCCAGCTTGTCGGTTATTTCAGCAGCATTCATCGAGTTTGGCAGATCTTGCTTGTTGGCAAACACTAAGAGAACAGTACCAATGCTAGGGATTGTGGTGACAATCTCGTCGAGCTTGAGCTTGTAGAGAATGATGGTTTTACAAGCAACATCGAGACCGACCATTAGTATACACATCTCTTTATTGGAAAACAGCCGGCTGGAAAGCTTGGTGAAAGACAACCCCATATTTCAACTGCTAACAACTATTCTCATATAAGAGCACATCCCAGATCAAAAATCACCACGTATAGGTATAAAACAAAAAGAAACGTGACCTCAGACTAGAAAATTAAAATCAACATGAAAACAAAAAATCTAACATAAACGTGACTAGATCGCGCATCAGATTAGAAAATTAAAATCAAAATAGGAAAAATAATTGTAGAATCAAGACAAAAAAAACTTTCAATCTGAAGTTTAATAGTCTTTCCATCTTGCTCCACAGTTCAAATTTTCTATTAAAAAATAAAATTTGGTCACTCGAACAAATTGAACTCGAAAGACATGCAAAAGCTTCACCTGATGAGTGGCAATATTCGTGGATATCTGTTTAAAAAC
>BMAC01000453.1:608303-652402 GCA_014905375.1 Phtheirospermum japonicum
AAAAAAAAGAAAAAGAAAAAGAAAGAAAGAAAATATGCACGACAATTCTCCTTTTTTCCACATTTCGCAATGTTTCTGTTCATATGATCTCATTTCGCTCATCTTAATAAATAGACTATAATAACAACATATAGTTCTCGACGAACGAAAACCCCCTGTTAAATAAAACCTAGTATAGGAGATTAAAGACTTTCCTATGGTATCAAGTTAGTGTCGACTAATATAACATAATGTAAAGAACCTGTTTAAAATACTTAGGTTAGTTCACATGCATGTTATAAAACAAACTCCCAAATGCTTCTTCATTTTCCTTTCTTTTTTTCTTTTTTTTTCTCTTTGGTTTTTAGTTCTAACCAACAKGTAATATTCTTAATCTTAAGATACATGTGCTAGGATGTGGAAGTTTATCAAATCTTACTGAATTTTGAAACTTTAATTACAAAATCAGCCCAATACAATTATATTGAACTTTCTTACAATACCCTTCATTGGATTATATTTGGGTTGTTATAACTTTGAGGTCCTTACCTAGCTATGACTGAATATAGTAAGAAGACGATGAACAATCCTAAAAATGTTGTCATAACTTCTGATAACAGTTGTACTTTTAAAAAATCCAAAGAAGAAATACTTATCACATTGCCTTGCCAAATTTGGCCATTAACCATGTGGCACGCATTTGTATGGCAAAACACAGAATCTAAGATACCATTAATTAAAATAAATATATATGTGTGTGTGTGTGTGTGTGTGTGTGTAAAGATATTCGATGAAGAGAAGTAATTCAAATGTGTTAAACAATCGTCTATTTTATTAGCTATATGTTGTCCAGAATTAATCTTCAAACAAAAGCTGTCTAACAGCTCATATTTACTTTTGTAATTATTAGGATAAGAAAATTGATGGATATAACTTAATTCTCGCATATATTACACCCAACATCGTTTTCCTTAATTTAGTTCACAAACAAAAGATGTTTAACAACTTTCTATTTAAGAAATCATATAAATTTCATGGAATTATCAGATAGGAAAAACAGGCATAAACAACCAACTTGGTTCAGCTAAGCTTTATCCACAAAAACCAGTTATAAAAATAGCCATGACATGTTTTTGTAATACCTTGCTAGTGTTCAGTGAACAGAAATAAACAAGAAAAAGCAATTGGGCACTTATAAGTGAATGATGACAAAAGTACCTATAATATTTGCAAGATTTGCATTAATAATATTGATGAAACGGTCCTCGGAGTAGTCCCCATCATTACCAAGTTCCACCTCCTTAAGAAAGAAATACCTAACTGCACCATCTCCAAATCTGTGCACCAAATCCATCGGTTCAAGATTATTTCCCAACGACTTTCCCATTTTTAAGGCATCCTAGAGAATATGAAACATTGCGACATTAGATAAAATACCGGAATACAAAATGATCAATATTAAATGCACCCAAATGTTTTTCATGAATTAAAATTTTTAAAATTAAAATTTGAGAAACCTAAAGGATCTTTCTGCTGAATCTCAACAATGGAAGCAATGACTTCAACTAACATGGGGGTGCACCCTCTGCTTCGCCACACCGACATCTACAGTAAAAACATAATAACTTTGCAATTACAAACACGAGGTAAAAATAAAAAATAATAATTATAACAATCTATTTATTGAAAATGAAATTAATTTCTTACTCTTCGGAGAGAAGAGCAACGGAATCAGGAGAGGAAGAAAAAAGTGATTCTCTCAAACTTACACTCATCCCAGCTTATCCATGGAACCAGCTTGAAGCTGTGGGATTTATCTTCTACGACGTCGTCCTGTAGGTGTTCGTAAAACCTTAGGATGGACTCCATCTCCGATTTCCCTTTCTTTGTATCTAACAATTGAAGAATCAGAGAGAATGACATGAATGGGCTTAGGGATTGAATATTGAGAACTCAACTCACTAATGGCTTTTTCAAAAGAAATTACGAGGCTATCTCAATACAATAAAATAATTCACCAACAAAACAACCAACAACTATAAATAAGAAATTGCAATTCTGAATTACCTAAATATGCATATTCTCAGCAATAAATGAGAAAGAAAAATATCAAGAATCCAAAGAAAAGTCCATAAACAATAATCACACACACCTAAAACACTTGTACGCGCAAGATACACCAAAAAAACACGAAAATCATATATGCAGAATTCAGAAGGAAAAAAACGAAATAAGACTTGAAGCGAAAATAAAAAAGGATCGAAAAGAAAGAACCAGGAGCTGACTTTGCCAGCAAATCCTCGAGTACGGATGGCTCCTCGAGAGTCCAATCAATCGACAGACCCGGGTTGTGGCGGAGAGCCGCCTGAGTGGGCCGTGCCACCGAATTCTCCGTGGCTGATGCGCCTCCGGTGCGCTATTCGCATCGCTTTACCGCCGTTGTTACTCTTCCCACCATTAATATTCTCGTTGCTGGAGTTTCTATAACCCCCTGGTGACGGGTTGTCACTCGCAGCCATCGGAAAAACAACAACGAAATTCACAAATTTGACAAACAAAAAAAAAGAAAATAAGAACCGAATTGGATTGAGATTTCAATTCCGTTTTATGGGAAACTGTATTGAATTTGGATAATATTCCCAAATGGATTCACACAAAATGTGATTCATCCAGCCTCTAGGTATGTTATCGCCTCCAACACTTAACATTATACGATTTACTTTTATAATGACTAAAATTAAAGCCAACACACTAAGCTTACTACAACTAATTAAGAGGTAAATACCTAACAATTCAATTAAGACATAATAAGGAGAGAAAAAAAGGTTAAAAAAAGAAGTTTAAGACGAGGAAAAAGGTGATGCAGTCTGAAAAATGAAACCAGATCAAACTAATCGATAACCATACATAAATACACCCAGTATTCAGCCGAACACAACCTACAATAAAATAGAATCATAAATGTACCACACAAGCTTTGAGTCAGATAAAAAGAATATTTATGGTGTACGAACTCAAGATATCAGGAGTCACATAATTCGTATACCTTCGTTTCGAAAAGAATATTGCATYGTAAAACAAACAAACAAACAAAAATATAGTTTACCAGTAAAAAGTCTATAAACACTAAATAACGGATAACAAGAAAAAAGATGTTCACTCGAGCATTAAAAATAAAATACCAAATTTTACCTCCGTTTCTCTCGACCCGGCCCGCTTTCGACCTAGGAGGTATCTTCAAGCCCGACTCAGTCACACACACGCACTCGCTGTAGAGGCTGGTCGGTTGGCTCTTGGTTCCAATTGAGACCCTTCAAGTTCATCTCCATGATAACGTCATCATCCACATCTATTGCATGAAAAGATAATGCTGAAAAAACAAAAGATCCCCAAAATTGAAGAAAAGACCCAGAAATTGGACAAAATTAAATTTTCATAAACAGCAAAAGGAAGCAGCAAATTTCCCAATTCTTTTCTATCCACACAAAAAGCGCTAATAATTGCCTAATTTTATATCTAGGTTTTCTATATGAATTGGGGCTTTCAAAAACAATACAATTACTTACAATGTGGGATGCTAAGGATGTTGAGATCGGCTGCGGTGGTGGTGGAGTGCAGTGGAGATGAAGCGGGGCCCTCCGATTTCGCCTAGTTGTTGGTGTTATCGACCATACACTAGGGTTTTTCAGGCTTGGTTGTTTTAGGTGTTGGATCGGATGGGATGGGGGCGAACGGGATTGGCCGATTGACGGGGAATGAGGGCAACGGCGGAGAATGGCGAGCTCAGGAGAAGCGGAGAAGAAAATGATGGGATGAGGAGAAATGAAGAAAAAAATGACGGGGTCTGTGTGACAAAAATTTGGGACGCTATTATATTTATTTTATTTATGGTATTTTAACATTTTTTTAATATAATCTCTCACGTCGGTTATAAAGAAATCGACGTAAAATATTTCAAACCACGTCAGTTTTTATACGAACCTACGTGAAACCTTACTTATCACGTCGGTGTATTTAAAAACCGACGTGAAAAACCTTAGACGTCGGTTATTGAATAACCGACGTTACACGTCCGACGTGAAATGTCCTTTTTGTAGTAGTGTAGCTACTACAAATCACGAACTTATATTGCACATTTATAAAACACAAATCATACTCAATCCCCCCCCCCCCCCCCCCCCTACTAAAAATCCGGCAATCTCCTGATTGCCATAAATATATATAAGAAAGCGTCCCTGAAATTAAGTAGTCAAGCTGCTCCAAATAGCATTGTGCAATCATCCATTCGTCTCGAATCGCGTGATCGAAAATATCTCGACTAAAAATCCTACTAACAAAATGAAATAATTAATAATAATAATATATATAATTTTTTTTTAATAATGCTAGCGGTAGCTCTAGCGGTATTAGGTTACCGTTAAAGCTTTCTGTTATTGGTTAGCGGTGGTAATAACGGTTGGCCACCGCTAAGTTGACCGTTAGAGATCTCTGTTGCCCGCTAATGATAAGGTTAATGGTAAGAGCTACCGCTAACGTACCGTTAGGTGTTCGAATTTGTAAAATTCTGCTCGTCTTCTGCACATCAACACCCGCATCAACGCACCATATCAAATAACTCAAATGCAACTAAGAATATATAGAAAGGAAAAGAAAGAAAAATCAAAATAAAAGTTAAGGGAAAAGAAAGCAAATACTTGGGTTGCCTCCCAAGAAGCGCTTGTTTAACGTCGAAAGCTAGACACCCTCCACGAACGATGCTATCCCGGATCCAAAAATAAGTGACGATCATGCCACGCCTTAGTGTTCTCCAAGAGTAAGAGTGGGCTATTGAAATCATCAAGGCGGGTATGGTAAGCAAGTCGCAGAGAAATAAGAACTTCAACTCACTTTGGAGGTCGAAAAAGCGAGTAGTCGATCATTACGAACACATTAAAAATAAATTGGGGCACAGGGCGAACATCAACCTCGGGAAAAATTAAGAAATCCGTCGAACAAATGGTAAATCCTTCGAACACCCCAAACTCCACCATTTTTTTGATATCCCCCTCAACGTTTTGATAAATATTTAATGTCATTTCCAGGCATAGGGGAGGCGGGTCGGTATTCTTCTCGATCGCTTCTACCACCATCTCAGTCTCAATTTCGATCAAAGCTTCGGGTGGCATAATAAGAGGCTCTTCCATCTCATTCTTCTCAAAAACCGGCACCTCGACTCCTCCATTCGTACTGAGCTCGAGTGGTCTCGAATCTTCAACATACTCCGAGCTCTCCAACGGCGACACCTCAACATTATTATCAAACACTTCATCGCAAAGCACAAGAGGAGTGAGCACAACCAAATTCTCTATAACTTTCTATTTACAAATATCTCCCAAATGATCTTCAAAGCTCGAACTCTCAACATCCAAGATGGGCTCAATCACATCTGGAATTGGTAGCTCTGGTTGACTTGGATATTCGTCCATCTCGTCCGACCTTTTTGGTAAAGAAGTTATTATTTGACCAAACACTGTCTTAAAATTCTCCATAGTCTTAGATAGGTCTCGCTTCCACGCCTTTAACTCCTCGTCTGAATCATCTGGAATAGGTGGGGTGTATTCTTCATAGCTCGGGTAGTATGAAATTGAGTCGGGAGAGGCATAAGGGTCGTAGATTGGATAATTCTGAATGGCGATAACTTCCTCATGTGGTTCTTCGTAAAATATCACTGTGCATGCATTCGCCAAATGTCCTTGGCCTCCACAACGATCACATACTTCATTAGGTAAGTAGAACGCCCACATGAACCGATCGTATACTTCCTCCCACGTTTTCAAGGAATTAGGCTCTAATTTTCCCAACCATTTCTTTGCACGATCCTTTAGTGTGAAAGGGAAAAGTTGCATCATAACTTGATCTCTAGTAAGCCCGAGAAGAGGGGAACTCCGGGTGATGTCCTCATACTTTTGGATGAACTTTAGCGGATCCTCACTCCGAAGCCCATGAAAAACCAGGAGGTACTTTTGGTCGTACTCGTCAAGATAATAATTCTGCATTGCGGTGCTTAATGGAATGGCCGGTCGAATGGCACGATGGAGGTACTTATTGTCATACGATGGATTCCCTCGATAGTTAGACATTCTTCTTATATTATTATTTTTTATATTATTTTTTTGTGTCGGTCGTTGAATTTAGACTTCAAGAGATGTACCTTGCATACACAACACTCAACGCACAAGATTAAACGTACCAGTAAAAAATAATAAAAATAAACGAAAAGAAAAATCACAATCAAATATAAAAGATAAACGAAACAAATAAAAATATAAATAAGGTTACTAAGAGCAAACAGAAAAATCACAATCTTTAGTCGTCCCCGACAACGGCGCCAAAATTTTGATTCAAACTTTTGTGTGCCTACTTTATAAATATTTGTCAATTATTCAAAAGCTCGCTCGCAAGAGTACGAGTTCGCATGTAGGTTGGTAAGCTAAACCAAGTCGATCTCTCGAGGAAGACTAGATTTGGAAGTTCGTTTTGTATTTGATTTAACGAATAAGAAAATAAAAATAAACCTAATCTAAATACGCGGACAAGGAGTTTTTGTTTGAGAGTTATAAGAACTAGAGATTAATTAAACTAAGAGTAATAAATTAAATTTAAAGATTACTTGAGCTATGACCTAATTAATTAAATTTATAAATTATTTAAACTATGTACTAATTAATTAAATCTAGAGTTTATGTAAATTAAGAGCAATATAATGAAAAGACACTAAAACGAATTAAGAAAACTAGGGTTCTAGAACTTCGATTCGTCTCCACGACCTCTTGGGAAAACCCAATTGATAATTCTAAATGAATCTAGGCTCTAGACCCATAAGATCTAGCCAACTAGCATTAACATAATCAATATCACAATCTCAAGACAAACAAAAGCATAATTGTTCATGAACACAAAAAAAATAAGGTTTTGAAGATCAATTATCTAAGAGAATTAATTAGACTAATAAAAGCAAGGGAACTAAATTAAAGAGCAAGGGAAATAAGAACTTACTAATTAACAAAGGCGAATTAACAGTATTTGATTGAAGAGATCTTGGATCTAAACTACCTAAGAACTAATCTAATTAATCTAAAATCTAAGAATTTGAAGTTGAGAATTATGAAGAGTAACGAAGAAAATAGAAGGACACTCGTTGGGGTTGTCAGCCCCTTAGAGGCCTTGGAACCCTAGGAATATGATAAAGTGTGTTAAAATCCGAAATACATAGGGGTTTATATAGTTTTTGCAAAACTTGGGCAGCAAGTTAGATTTAAGTCGGTTTTCTGGGCCCGATAACTGTAAGACTAGCGGTAAGGGTTACCGCTAACTATACCGTTAACCCTCTCTGTCCATCCGTAGCGGTGTTGGTATCGGTAAGAAAGTAATCATTAAGTACACCGCTAAACCTCTCTGTCGTTTCCTAATGGTGGAACTAGCGGTAAGGGATACCGTTAAGGTTACCGTTAGCTTGGTCTGGGAGCTCTCTGTCTACCTTCAGCGGTAAGGGTAGTGGTAATGGTAACCGCTAGGGTGACCACTAACTCTTATTTTTGCTACTTCTTAGCCGGAAAGCTCGATTCTCATCCCTCGATCATTAAACTTCATCTTTTACGTGCTGAGCTCCTCCGATTACTTAGCTATAAGGTGAAAAACAGAGAATAATCACCTATTTGCATCAATCCAGATCATAATACGGTAAATAAGCCGGAAGTATAAAAATATGAAATTAAGCTTAATCTACCCAGCTTACACCGAAAACAATAAGAGAAACTAACTAAAATACTAACAAAAATAAAGACAAGTTCGTGTTAATCAGCTATGAGGCAGCTAGCCTTTGACAATGCCTTCCTGAATGGTGAACTTGATACTGAATTGTACATGGAACAACTAGGGTGTGCATCGGTCAGTTCAGTTGACCGAACCAACCGAATTGGCAGGACCGAATTGACCGAATTCGGTCGTCGTTGAATCGAACCGACCGAAAAAATATGGAAAACCGACTCTCGATCGAAATGAAATATTTCGATCGGTTTTGGGCCAAACCGATTTCTATTTTTTTAATTTCCCATTATTTTCTAAACCATAAAAATAAATTAAAAATATATATATAATATATATAATTCGGTCGGTTCGGTTATATCGGTTTTTTTGGTAGTTAAACCGAAATCGACCAAATTGATCGAAAACCAAATACCACCGTCGGTCGAAAACCGAACCGAATTGTACTATTCGGTAGGTTTGGTTTTTGGTCGAATTTCGCATACCCCTAGGAACAACCAAAGGGTTTTGAAGTAATAGCTGGAGAGAATTATGTTGCAAACTTCTAAACTCACTGTATCGTTTAAAACAAGCCTCCATATCCTGGTCCCTTAAGCTTGGAAAAGTCTTAGATTCATTTGGTTTCAATGCCTCAAAATCAGACAACTCTCTTTTCATCAGATACAGAAATAAGACCTACATTCTCATTGCCACATATGTGGATGACATCATCATCACAGGAAATAGTAATACTGAGGTTGAAGAGTTAATTGTCTTGCTTAACCAAAGATTTTCACTAAAGGACTTAGGCACTGTCAACTATTTTCTGGGAATTGAAGTCAAACAGATTGATGATGTCTTACACTTAAGCCAGAGAAAACATATTGAGGATGTCTTGGATAGGGCAGGTATGTCAAAAGAAAACTCACAGCCCACACCAATGATAAATAATCCTAACTTATCCAAGACTCAAGGCAATCCCACTGAAGGTCAGTTCCGGTACAGGAGAATTGTAGGAGCCCTACAATATGCCACACTCACAGGCCAGACATATGTTTCAGTGTGAATAAAGTGAGCCAATACATGCACGATCCCTCAGATAAGCATTGAAGGTCTATGAAGAGAATTTTTGAGGTATTTAGCTGGAACCTTTGATCATGGACATGTGTTTAGAAAATCCGAGAAAATGCAAGTCACAGCCTATGCAGACTCTAATTGGGCTTCTGATTTGGATGATAGGATATCTACATCAGGATTTTGCATCTTTTTAGGAAATAATTTGATTACATGGAGTTCTAAAAAGCAACCAACAGTCTCAAGAAGTAGCATAGAGGCAGAGTATATGAGCTTAGCTTCAACTGTGTGTGATGTCATCAAGTTACAGTCTTTGCTTGGTGAATTAAGGATTTATGAACACAGGAATTCCTGTCATTTGGATAGATAATTAAGGAGCTATAGCCTTGTCTGCTAATCCTGTAAACCATTGGAGGAGCAAACACTTTGAGTTTGACATTCATTTTGTTAGATAAAAGGTAGCAAACAAAATCATTACAATTCACTACTTGCCATCACTTGATCAGACTGCAGACATTTTGACGAAACCGTTGACTAGGCAATTCTTCCCTCGTTTAAGGAACAAACTGACTGTCTTCCCTAAAAATTTGCTCAAATTGAGGGGGCATGAAAAGATGAGCACAAAAGGCTCAAAGCCGCATGACTCACACATACAAACAAAGACCGGGGAGTATGCAGACGTACAAAGCCAGCCATGCAAGTCACAAACGTCCAAGAAATACACAGCTACACTAGGGTTCGGTGGTTTTACTGTTATGCCCTCCAATGGATGTTATACACATATAGATGTGAGCTGTAAGGGTCTATAGAGTTCCTATACTAGTCTTATATATGTGTAGTTTATCCTTTGTAAACATGTTCAAGAAAATCAATGAAAACGACTGAGCAACTCATAACCCTAGTAATGATGCAGCTTTTTCTTTGAAACTTTGCAGCTTTTCTGCATTTACTTTCCCATAATGATGCAGCTTTTTCTTTACTCCCTTACATTGAAAGCACTTAAAGATTTGCTCTCCTTTAAATCTCTTGGCCTGAACGATATGAGCCCTATCATTTAAAAAGATTTGGCATATCATTAAGACTGATGTTGTGGCTTTTACTCTTGATGTTCTTAATGGTCAAGTTTTAGATCATAATGTGAGTCATACGTTTATTATGCTTATTCTTAAAGTTAAAAAACTTGAAGTTGTGGCTCAGTTTAAACCGATAAGTTTTTGCAACGTTGTTTACAAATTAGCTTCGAATATTGCAACTAAAATTCGTTGTGTGTTGCCCAAGATTATATCTGATTCTTGACCTTCATTCTTGGTCATTTGATTTCAGACAATGTTCTCATAGCTTCTGAGGTGCATCATTACATGAAGTCCAAGAGTACATGTCTGAATGGTCTCATGTTCATCAAGCTTGATATCAGTAAAGCTTTTGATAGAGACAAGTGGTCAATCATTAATGTTATGCTTCGCGATTTAGGCTTCCAAGATATTATGGTTAATCTCATTTATCTGTGCATTACGACAGTCTCTTATGATTTTCTCCTTAATGGTTGCGAGTTTGGCCATCTCACGCCTCAGTGGCATTAGGCAAGGTGATACTTTCCACTTGACTTTTCAATATTTGCTCAAAATTCACTATAAAAAAAATAATAAAATACCGAGGGATTATTCTCTCGGTAATGGCCAAGATTCCCTCGGTATTTGTTTTGCCGAAAGAAATACCGAGAAAAAAAAAAATCCCTTTTTAAAACCCTCATCGGTAAAAAAATAATGAGGAAAGTTTAGAATCCATAGGTGAATTGCGTAGGAATTACCAAAGAAATTTAGACCCTCAGTAATTTAAATTGGAGTTTTTATTATTCTTTCTTTTACAATTTTACCAAGGGATTATAATATTCTTTTGTTAATTTAATTAAGTTATTTTTTAACAATAATGACCTAGCCCGCCCGACCTGCCCCCCAACTTAGTCCGCAAACCCGACTCACAATCATGGCCATTTTAATCCTTCCTATACTCCCCTAATATGTTGTCAATGGAAATTGAACCCTTCACCTCAAGGGTGAGGATTTGATGGCCAAACAGTTAGGCCAGGCTTAATACATATACGTGATTTTATTAATATTATATTTATTACATATATAACCTAAATTTATATATCATATATAAAAATAATTATATTATAATTGTATAATATTATTTAAAAGCGTGGTACAATTATATTATATGTATTGAAGATTATATATATTGCGTTAAGATATTAAAATATTTAGACACTAAAAGGTTAAAATAAACAAAAATGCAAAAATTGTTATTATTATTGAATGAATACGCATTATGTATTAAATATTATTATTGAAAAGAAATTATATAGAAACAAAAATTATAATAATTGATAAATAATAATCTCATTGTTTAATTTAAAAATTTTCAAATAAAAATACCGAGTGACACAATTTCTCCTCAGTCATTATCAAGCGAAATCGAAATCCCCTTGGTAATACTAAATTTGAAGCCCTTAATTTTTTTAAAATTTCAAAAATATCGAGAGCTTCAGTACTTTTATTTTTATTTTAACAAAATAAAAAAAAAGATATATTATCGATCAATTAGTATTTTTTTTATTCTAAAATAAGGAAAACAGTCGCATGGTATCTTACAAAAATAACAAGACTAAATTTATTTTTAGATTTATTGCTAATTTATTTTTTGCCCTCGGTAATTAAAGAGGACAAAAAATGCCCTCGATATTTTTAATTTTTTTAAAATTAAGAAAAAACTAAAAAAAATATAATTATTGATCAATTTATATCTTTTTAGTATTCTAAAATAAGAAAAATAAACACATGGTATATATAAAAAATGAAATTACATTAATTTTATTTACTTTTACATATAATGCTTTACATTATTTTATTTTATTTTTTCTTATTTTTTTTAAATATGAAGAACCAGGGGATTTTTTGCCCTTTATTATTACTGTGGGGAAAAATGCCCTCGGTATTTTTTGTTAAATTAAAATTAAAGAAGAAAAATAATTATCGATTAATTTGTATTCTTTTTGTGATTCTAAAATAATAAAAACAAAAACATGGTATATTTAAAAAAATGTTGATGAAATTAATTTGTTTATGATTACATATAATGATATTACATTTTTTTTTATTTTTTATTATTTAATTCTTTTTTAAACAAATTGAGAGAATTTTTTGTCCTCATTAATTACCAAAATCTGTTCGACGTACAACAATGTGTTGAACTACTTCAACAAGCCTGCGCAAGAGATATCCAGCATCTGAGGCAAAAAATTCCCTTGGTATTTTTATTTAAAAAAAATATAACTATATATCAATTTGTATTTTTTTAAATCTAAAACAAGAAAGAAAACACATGGCACATTTTAAAAAAATATTATATTAATTTTATTAATTATTAAATGTAATGCTATTACATTTTATTTTTATTTATTTGATTTCTTCTTAATTTAAAAAAAATACCGAGGGGAATTTTTGCACTCGGTAATTACCCAGAGCAAAACAATACCCTCGGTAATTTTATTTTTTTTTAAAAGAAATTAAAGAAACTAAAATATAATATAATTATGATCAACTTGTATTTCTTTTTAATTCTGAAACAAGAAAAATAAACACATGGTATAATTAAAAAAAAAAAAAGATTACATTAAATCTATTTGGTATTTCATTTGATGTTATTATTATTTTTTAAATAAAAATACTGAGGGATTGAAAATGCCCTCTTTTTTTTTTCTTTTTCACTTCCCAAAATTATCGAGGGCCAAATATGCTATTGGTGTTTCCTTTGCTAAGAGTGGTGGAAAACATTGGAGCCGATATGTCGAGGGTTCTAAAATCGAATGATAAATTCCTCGATAATAAAAACACTCGATAAATCCCTCGGTAATTCGCTATTTTTTTTTAGTAATTATTCTCGTGCATCCTTGATTTATTCTCAACCGGCCCGTGCATCTTTGATTTATTCTTTGCAGATGACATTCTACTTTTTGGCCATGCCACCGAGGAGGAAGCCAACCACCTCTTGTTCATCATTCAACTTTATGAATCAGTCTTGGGTCAACGCATTAATTTAGACAAGTCCGGAATCATCTTCTGCCCTAAAACTCCACCGGTTGCTATGGATTCTATCACTCAAATCCTTGGCATCCCGAGAATCACCTCCCATGCTAAGTATTTAGGTCTCCCATCCCTGGTGTGATGCGACAAAAAGGAGGTTTTTAGCAATATTAGAGATGTCATAGCCAAAAAAATCTCAGGATGGAAAGAAAAAATGCTTTCTAAAGCGGGGAAGGAAATTCTTATCAAATCGGTTCTTCAGTCAATCCCTACCTTTAAAATGTTCAACTTTAAATTACGGAAGAGCTTGCTTCTTGAGATTCAATCACTGATATGCAGTGTTTGGTGGGGAGCGTCGGGTGGAACTCGAAATATTCATTCGGTCTCGTGGCAAAAATGAAAATCAACAAGGAACTTGAGGGCGTAGGTTTTCTTGATCTGAAAAGTTTTAAAGATGACTCACTAACTTCATGACCGCTCCTCGTTAAGAATCAAATTAAATATTTATTTTTCCTCAACTTTTCTCTACCAACTAGTAGTAGCGATAAGTAAGGGTCGATCCCACGAGGAGTGTTATTAAACAAATAAATGGGGTAGAAATTGTGAACTAATCTAAGAGAACAAAATAAATAAGAAATTAATTAATTAACAAAAAATTCAATAATAATAAAGCTCTAGTTCTAGTTCAGTTTCCACCCTCGTTCCACTCATTTAGCCAACCATAATATCATAATCTATTCATCTTATGCGACTAAAAACCCTAAGTAGCAATAAGCTCTGCTACTCGAATTTGCCCTTACCGTTTACTCAATTAAAATAAGCTTTTCAATTGATTCTAATTATTGAACAACCTAAAATAAGCTCTCTAAAATAGGAGGATCGTCTTGATTTGGCATTCGATTTGTTGAGTTCACCTCCGCCATGTTTGAGATTTTGATTGGATTTGCGCCACTTGAACATGTGCATAGAATTTGTTGAGCTACTAGCATCTTCATTGGATTTTCGCCCTTAGAATTTAAGCGAATTGCACTTGGTACACGGATAGACAGCTGTTTCGGCACCTCGGTTCTTTTGAATTTTCAATTTTCTACTTATGCCATGCCGATATACTCTAACCAGACTTTATTCGACTTCTGTTTCAACTAACGAGATATCATCACACAACCGCCAACTTCAAGGCCCCACACAACTTATATTAAGTACGGAAACCACAAATACACATTAACAACGCAATAATCTAGAATTGACGCTCCACATATGAATCACAAAAGCACTAACATGCATACTATTGACCTCTAAATCAAATGATGACTAAAGACTTTAACCGAAACATAGTTCATCAGAGCAATTCAAGCAAATAATTTCAACCATTTTTTTTTCAACTCCCGGAATTTAATTGCAAAAATGTCATAGATTTTCCAAAATTTCAGCACAATATCCTCAATAATAACCTCAATAAACCCACTCCCTCAGACTTAAGCATTAGCTTGTCCTCAAGCGAACACAAAATAAGAACAAGCAAATATATCAAAGGGGAAGAGCAGGGAAAATAAATCACCCAGGTAAATGTCGAGGGGGGTCTCGGTTCCACGACGATCTTTCTTCATATGATGGACCAATCATCCAAATCCATCAACCAAGCTTTCTTTCCCATCAACTGCAAAATAAGATAAAAACGAAAATAATGTAAACATTGGGTTGCCTCCCAACAAGCGCCTTTTCTTATCGTCGTTGGATCGACGTTTTACCCCTCAATTCCATGGGGGTTTTGATGGAGTTCTCAAAGTACACGGAATACCAATGACCTCATACTCCTCAAATCTCACTCGTTTCAACGTCGGATGCTTAACCGGATCTTTTCGACCTTGTGGTGGCTTCACATAGATTTTTGCTAAGATGTTCTCGTCTATCACCACATAGGGAAGATCATCGGTCGCCTCCTTCTCAAAAACATCTTCTCGCACGTAAGTCTCCTCCTCCTCTATCACTTGGTACACGGTCCATGATGACAATGGCTTTGGCTCGGCTTCGATAGGAGAAACGGTAAAATTAGGAACATCATTTGTAAGCTCAGGCAGACTATGATCAACATGTGTCTGCCTCGTTTATTCTTCCTCCACCTCGTATTCATCCTCTAATTCAAGTGTTGGGTCCTCCGCATCATCGATTTTCCCCACATCTTGCAGCATGATAGCACTCACATTCTCCACGCGTTCCTCATTTTGAGAAGACAATCATTTATCCAGTTGGCTTATGTGATTCGCCATTTGACTCACTTGAGCTTCCAGATTCTTTATGTTAATCTTGGTTTCTTGTTGAAATTGGAGGGAACTTGTCGCCATTAAGTTTACTATATCCTCAAGTGAATGTGGCGAGCTTTCTCCCCTTGGTCGGGCGTTGTATTGGTTCGAAAAATTTTGTCCCCCTTGAAAGTCTGGATTGTCTCCCCATCTTGGCTCATAAGGATGATGATCGAAAGAATAAGACTCGTAACGTCTCTCTTGCCATTTCCTAGGCCTCACTCCATAGGCTCCTGTTTCGAGATTAGCTCGTAGCGTTGGGCAGTCATCGGTAACATGATCTAATGTATGACAAATGACGCATGGTCGAATCGTAGCCCTCTTAGTGATAGCGGATTGCAACTCATTCAACTGAGCTTGCAACGAGCCAATGTCCACCTTGTTTACCGACCGCAGCGAAATGTCACAACTACTGAATTGTTGAGAATTGGCTGCCATGTTCGAGATAACTCCCTTGCTGCCATCGGTGTCCTATCCATGAGTGTGCCTCCGCTCGTCGCATCTATCATGTTTCTGTCAGTGAGGCAGAGACCTTCATAAAAGTATTGTATTAACAATTCCTCGACCATTTGATGCTGAGGGCAACTAGCAACGAGTATCTTGAAACGCTCCCAATACTCATGCAATGTCTCCCCTTACGCTTGTCTTGCTGCACAAATGTTCTTACGAAGGCTTGCCACTCTCGACGCGGGAAAATATCTTTGCAAAAACACCCTCTCCAATGCCATCCACGTGGTGATGGATCCAAGAGGTAAGTAATAAAGCCAATCCTTAGCGAGACCATTCAATGAAAATGAAAACGCCCGTAATTTAATTTGTTCGCCAGTTACTCCGGCGGGCTTCATGCTCGTGCATATAACATGAAATTCCTTCAAGTGCTTGTGTGGGTCCTCGCCACCCAAACCATGGAACGCCGGCAAATGATAGATTAATCCGGATCTCAATTCGGATTTAGCGTCCTCCATGGTTGGAAACGTGATGCAAACTTGTGGTTGCGAGAGATCCGGATTTGCTAGTTCCTTCAACGTGTGTTCTCTACCTCCCGCCCTAGTCACAAGATCTAAAAGAAAATTAATGGAATTATTATTATTAATTTTTTTCGAGAATTAAAATTAAAAATATTAAAATATTAAAATACGTCAAATCACAATTTAAACGCAACACTCCCCGGCAACGACGCCAAAATCTGACCGCTCGTCGTTAAGCGTCAAATTAAATATTTATTTTTCCTCAACTTTTCTCTACCAACTAGTAGTAGCGATAAGTAAGGGTCGATCCCACGAGGAGTGTGGTTTAGATTGTGACAATTCGTATTTTATTAAACAAATAAATGGGGTAGAAATTGTGAACTAATCTAAGAGAACAAAATAAATAAGCAATAAATTAATTAACGAAAAATTCAATAATAACAAAGCTCTAGTTCTAGTTCAGTTTCCACCCTCGTTCCACTCATCTAACCAAACACAATATCATAATCCATTCATCTTATGCGACTAAAAACCCTAAGTACCAATAAGCTCTGCTACTCGAATTTGCCCTTACCGTTTACTCAATTAAAATAAGCTCTTCAATTGATTCTAATTATTGAACAACCTAGAATAAGCTCTCTAGATTTAATCCAACAACAGCATTAATACCAAGGCAAATAGGCTAATCTAAGCAATAAACACATAAGCTCGGTTTATTTAACTTATGTTGTGTTATCCCTAACGATGCATAATCATTAGTTGCTACCAACAAAATAGAAATTACAACAATTACACGGGAATCAATCCTATTTCTAGCAATCGATAACTAATTCCCAATTTAGGTGATCAAGCCAAATTAAGAATCAAGCAATCTTGTCATGAATTTATCATGAAAAGTGAACAAGATAACACAAGCAATCGTATATGAGGAACGAAAGACAATTTTGCATAAATTAATTAAAACATAGTTTCACGAGGGTTTCAACATCCCTAAAACTAGATAAAACAATCACTCACTAATGGAGTTCAGAGAATAACAGGAAAATAAAGAAATAAAACATAGTTCTAAGATAGGAAAAAGATAAGAAAGCTTAGATCTTGGATTTTTGGTCTTGGATCTTCAAGATCTTGTTTATTGGGTGATTTGGGATCCCCTCATCAAGCCTTGGAACCCTAGGATTGTGTTAATATCTCCTTTAGACGGATTTAGGATGAGTTTATATAGGACTCCTATTTCTTGCCACACAAGATTTCTTCCAAAAATAGTCCAGCAGTGCCACGTCGACGGGCGTCGACCGGCGCGTGCCAGCCGTAGGCATCGACGCGCATCACCCGCCCGCTCGACCTGCAAGTGCGTCGACCGATGCACATCCAATTTTCTCGACAGAGACTTCCCGTCGACAAGGCTTTGACTGATGGACCTTGAATTGACACTACTGCAGCTTCTCGTCGGCCGATGGTCGACCGACGCGAGCCCAATCGATACGACTGCAAGCAAATTCTCGGCCAGGGCGTCGATTGACGCATGCCTCTCCGGTGTCGACGCGAGTCATCGACACACTTCTTGATTCTTTGGTTTCCTTTGCCGTTTTTGATCCACGAACCACCCGACAATCATCATTACTTCAAATGAGCACTAAATATGCAAAATAGATCAAAACTACACAATTGGTGCTCCTCCACTCGTAATAATAAATATGCGATAAATAAACATATATAAGAATATTAAGCTCATAAAGACATAGGAATTAAACCATTAATTATCATACAATGTCTCGCCTATCACTCCACCTCACTTCTAGCTCGGGTTCTCAAGTCTAAATACTACTTGTCTTCCTCTTTTCTTGATGCTTTGCTAGGTCAAAGACCGTTGTGGACCTGGAGAAGTATTCTCGAAAGTAGATGCATTATTCTTCTCGACTCTCATCAACAAATCTTCTCCCATACCTCCTCAAAAATAGTCTACTACCAAATGCTCACGTCTTAGAGCTTATTGACCATTGGCCCCCCCGCCCCCTGACTTCCATGTCCGTTCACCTTGAAATCATCTACTACCAAATGCCCACGTCTTAGAGCTTATTGACCACTCCTCATCTTCTTGGAATTCTAGCCCAGTGTGTCGTATCTTTAGAAGGGATGAAGCTGATTTGATTCTTTCAATACCTATTACTAGCGCCTTCTCCTCACACCTCGACAAGTGGATTTAGCACCTGTCACGTAATGGTAGGCACATGGTGAACACATCATACCACTTAGCGCACGACCTAGTTGCCACCTCTTTGGGTCCCCATCTGAACTCCTCCTCCAGCAACGGCCCTAATCCCCCATGGCAAAAACTCTGGCACCTCCATATCGAGACTTGTATAAAACACTTTTTGTGGCGATGTTGTACAAACACTATGTATACTCCGGTCAATCTAGCGTGACGAAACCTTACTCATAACTCCAAGTGCGTTTTTGCAATCACACACCTAAGGCACATTTTATTTCATTTTATTAAGCTTCATCAAATCATTCGACAATCTCTGGTTGATTTATTATTTCATGAAATCGTACTTTCTAGGGACTCGACAACCATCTCCCTCTTTGCAATGTTCTTCAATCTTTTATAGTTTCATCGTAATCGCCTAAACTTCAACGACAAACCTGTCACACTCAATTATATTGTTAGACTGGTTTCTTTCCCGTTAGCCGAGTTCTAAAACAACACAGTCTTGGTTCATTTCCTACTTCAGAAGTACGAGATACTTTGATTTATAGAGATAAATCAAAATATTAGGAACATATTTTGAAGCAAAAAAGCATTCATTTTATTTAGAACTTAAAAGAGATTTTATTACCTTAGTAATCTCTTTATGGGAGAATAAAACCTTTTATCCTCTCATGCATATGGCCTGCACTCGAGAATTCATAAGCTCATTATTATTACTGAGAGATGAATCATTTTATTATTATCATCATCATCATCATCATCATCATTCACACTCAAACTCACACTAGATTATTATGAGAAAATAGAAGGAGATGAGTGATGTTTTCTACTTCCTCCAACTATTGAATTTAAAGAAGTTTGGCGGATTTGAAAATTTTGAAATCCAGATTTCACATCTCTTGTAATTTTATTGACGTCATTACATACGTCAATCTTTACATTATCATCCTCCTGCTAGCTGGTGGGATTTTCTCTTAGCAGAATCACGTTATTTAGGGAGCCAAATATCACACAATCTCTTAATTATGTAGGAAATCCTTATACTTCTTTGTCTTGTGCGGTCCCTGGGCAAAACGCATCTTTGGTGGTCCTGACTACTTGACCTGTTTTGTTTGAATCTTGTATCAAACTTCGGCTCCCTCTGATTTGAGCATTTCAGACAGATTCTATCCATCCATCTCCAGATGTGGGCGATGTTGCAGTATTTCAAGTGAGTCTCTTTACTCCCCACCAGTTTGTTTACTCCACAGAAGAGCTTTTTTTTTCTCGAACAGATCTTTTGCGAACCTGTTGTATTTTCTATCTTTGTTTTTAACAGCAAAGAAGCCTTTGCCCTGATAGTGATTCCCTAACCCTCACTCTAAGCCAACAACTTCTACCTCCTTTGGAATCCAATCAGATCTTCTTTGACGAGGAAATTTATAGAACAATGAGTTTGCAGGACTTGGAGTTTTCATTCAGGATGCGAACAATAAATTTGTTTATTGCCTAAGTAAGAAAATTAGGGGCACAATAAACCCAAAAATCGATGAATGTCTTACTCTTTGTGAAGCCCTTGCGGTGGCGTGAGACTGCTAAATCCATGACTTTTATGTCGTTGCGGATGCATGTAATGTTATCGCCTCAACCCTCAAAGAGTTTGGCTACGCTGCTATATGTGCTCCCATTCTCAAGGATCTCCAGCCTTTCTTGCCTTACTCTGACCTCTTAGGGTTCTTATGAGTTAGAAGATCACAAAACTGCATTGGCCATGATTTGGCGTTTAATGTAAAAGCTAGCTTAGATCTCGTGAGTACTTGAACTTCACCTCCATGTTTTCTTTGTTAGTCAGAGTTGACTAATTTCTAATACTTTTAATATATATATTTTCACTTCTTCACTTAAAAAAGCTACAAAATATAATTTTTTGTTTACATAAACTCAGTTAAACACCTTTTTAATACGATGTTTTAATAGACTTATTGATAGAGTAGAGCGACCTGAAGAGTTCAGGTCGCACGAGTCACTAGTGCGGAAACTGCATATCCAGAAGGGTAATTCTGCCTATACAGAACGCCTTTCTGTACCTTCTGTAGTGACATAGTTCTGGATTGGCAGACTTTCCAGAACGCCTTTTTTTACCCTTCTGGATTGTCAGACTTTCTAGAAGGGTAAAAAAAACTGTTCTAGAAAATAATTTTTCTGTTCTAGAATGGTACAATCCTATACTTATCCGCCACTTTCCAGATCGGTTTTTACAATTACCGTTCTGGAAATTTGTACATTCCAGATCGTTCTTTCTAAAAACCGTTCTGGAAAGTTGTACATCCAGATCGGTATTTGTAAAAACCGTTCTGGAAAGTTGTACATTCCAGATCGGTATTTGTAAAAACCGTTCTGGAACGTTGTACATTCCAGAACAGTTTTTTAGAAATACCGTTCTGGAAAGTTGTACATTCCAGAACAGTTTTTATAAAGAACGATCTGGAATGGTTTTTTATAATGAACCCTATTTTTACGATTCGTCTTTCCCAAATGTAAAAAATTATAATAGAATATTAAAAACACCAAATCTCAATCGAAAATATACTAAACTATTCATCATTCCATTCAAAGCACCCCAAAACACCAACTACAATATTCATCAATCCATTCAAAGCACCCCAGAATAACAACAACAAAAAAATCCACAATATTCATCAAGTGTTCAAAACAACAATCACTACTAGTCACATACAAAAAAAAGGTATTCAAACCAAAATAAAATGAAGTGCACACCTCACTTTGAAGACCAAAATAAAATGAAGTGCACACCTCACTATCTAAAGAACAGAAATAGAGAGAGCATCAGTCACCCTTTCTTCATAACCAGTCAACTTCGCAGATGCTTCTTCTGGAGCAAGCCTCACTGCATGATTTGGTCTAGTCAGAAACTCATAATCATCTACACAAGTTATAGTGACAGAATTGTTTTTTGGAATATATTCCTATTCTAAGCAAGAATCGAGTTTAGTAATTTTAACCTCTATAAAATTGACAGTTTTTATACTTACAGTTAAATTTCTTTTTTGATATCTCGCCATTGTTGAGAGCATACAAAAAATTCTTGACAGTCTCAGCATTGAAGGGAGCAGTGTACTGTTAAAATAAAATTAATAGTAGACATATATAAACAAATTAAAGATAAAAGTTAAATATAAGTACAAATGTCTTCGAAGGATAGAAGAGTTAGAATAAAATAAAAATTATAACCTGGACAACAACAACAACATAGTACTTGGAATAGTTTCGATTGCTGCAATCAATTACATCGGGTGGGGCCTGAGTAGTAACCGGTTTATGGATGAGTGCTCTTGGAGTAGTCGGCTTGGCCCTGAGTATTGACCTGTGTGAAATTAAAGGATATTCCATTCAGAGAAAACCTACACTAAAGGTTAGATAAACTAGATAAATAAAATCAAAATACAATTGAGTCCAAGCACTACTCCCAAATATATATATATATATATATATATATATATATATATATATATATATATATATATATATATATATATATATATATCAAATTAAGTTTCATAAAATTATATATATCAAATCAGCATTGCAAATCCTCACTTAGCTAGATGCAGTATGCAATTCATGGAAGCACATACAGTTATGGGCTCTAATTTCTTCAAATTTCATTAAGGTAGGCTAAATTTTTTCAGCATGGGGATACAATTCATTAAAGATGAATTGCAAACTGAACAAGATTCTCGTTTTGAAGAGTCTGAACACACGCACCCACACCGCAACTAAAGGACACCAGTATTCCTATTTAGAAGAGTCTGGGCATTAAAATCTCTTCATTCGGTAAATACATATTCCTGGCAATTGAGACAAAGAGCGTAAGTAAGCTGTTTGTATAAGAAAATACACATTGTTTGTACTTATAGAAGGATAACTGGTCGAAAGCCTGAGATCATGAATGACCATTTCAGAGAGGGTGACCTCTCAACATTCACAAAGTTAAGCAAGAATCGGGTTTGGGTTCCATAAAGCTAATAATGTAAAACACATTTAATTTAATATCCACACAAGAGCACATATCAGCCATGCATTATTCTGTTAGTTTGTTTTACATTCCAACAATCTTAACATTGACTCTTCACATTCGTAAGATAAAAAAGATATAAAACGCAGCTCATTATTCCAGGTAAGCCACCCTCTTCTACCTTTCTACTAAACCAGTAATCATATGAACTATTTACTCCAGGGCTGCAGGGCAAATAGTGATTTGTAAACAATATGTAATTCTACACGAATTACACACACACATACTTCGAATTTTCTTCTTGATTGTATCCAAGTTCATCTCGTAACAGCAGTTACTATATGGTTTAACATCTTTGGAATGAAAGAAATGGGCTAGATATGAACGCTTTCAGCCTGTTCATGACTTGACCATCGGTGTCGAGTCTGGAGCCAGGATGATCATAATTGACAAGAGATCGATTAAGCTACAGATTTGGGACACGGTTCGCCTCTTGTCCCTATACTTTTTCATTTATAATTCTCTCCAGTTTGCATTGACATGGCAGTTTTTTTTGTTTTTTTTTTTCAAATGAATTTTTTATTATGTTATCTCTTATGCTAGATATTCTTGGCGGCGATTAATGACATGTTACATCTTGTCTTATACTCTTATCTGATGTCAGGCTGGGCAAGAATCATTCAGATCTATTACAAGGTCTTACTACATAGGTGCTGCTGGGGCCCTACTTGTTTATGACATTACAAGGTATTAAATTATTTCTGTTTAATATCCAAAAATTACATTGCAGGCTTTGCTGTGGTGAACTAATTTTAGGTTTTCTAGTGATTCATGGAAACTGGCATTAATTTAGTTTACTCTGATTACAAAAAATCCTTAGCTCTCTTTCAGAATTACAACTACCTTCTTCATATTTGTTTTAGGGTAATAAAAAAAATTGTAAATTTTGCAAATTAATCACAATCTTTCAATTTTTGAAATGACTGACTAAATCTATTAATTTTTAGCAAATCGATCCTCTGGCGAAATTACGGTAATGTTCTGTCGTCGGACGTCACGTTTGAAAACACAGTTTAATTTGTGTAATTTTTATAAATTATTAAGAAAAAACAATAAAATGTTGTTTCGTACGTGGCGTCCGACAACAATACATTACCCAAATTTCGCCGGAGGGATTGATTTGCTAAATATTGACGTGGGAATGTTAGTTAATTCTCCTTCAAGTCATTCTATGAAATATTTACGATTTAACAACTAAAGGCTACTCCAACCGGTAACAAAAACTTGATATTGCGGTTTAAGTCGCTTTTTAAAATATTATCACTAAACTTTGGACATAATGAGAAGAAGCACATGGATAGGAAGAATCTTACGTGTTCATTAGTTACCAATTTGTCAAAAGTATGTTGGCTAACCTTTTGCTCCTTTTGTTGCAGTATATTGCTGAGCTTGCTGTAGACTAGCACAATAAATCGAAAGATTTTGAGGGTCGAAGCGTATCCGTACTCTTCACACACACACACACAGTAGGAATGGGAGCAAAGGCGAATGCTGTGGAGCAGCCACAACAAGATACGATGTCGGATAGCGTCGACGCTTTCCTCGAGGTACGATCCAATCAACTATCCCCAACCAACATAAGCAATAACTTTCTGATGTACAAACCAGATCATCATAGCAAACGTCTGGGAGCACTAGTATCGTTCCTTGGGCGGGGCAGGCCCTTTCCCATCCAGGTTACCCGTCGAAGACGGGTTTTCATCGGCTTGTTGTGAACTAGATTTATATACAATTCAAGAATTTATATACATATGCATGGAAAAAAAATGTTATGATTTTTAGGACAAAAAAAAAAGAGTCAAGTAATTGCCAAGAGAAGAAAAATTAAATACATTTTCAGTCTTTACCATTGGCTTTTGCCCTATTAATTGAGGATGATCAAAAGTTGGTTGTTGATGAGATAACACACAATCTATGAGATCACCATCAGGACTCTGTACAAACAAAAACATTTGATTTAAAATAATAATAATAATAATAATAATATAAATTAAGAAGAAAACATAAACAGAGAAAAAAGAAATAATGATCATTATAAAAAATTAAGAAAATTTTAACACGTGCTTATTGATTTTCTTCAAATGGGTCTGTACAAACAAAAACACTTGATTTAAAAAATAGGTAGAAAACAAAAGCTGAAATGATTGGTGAGATCTTGCAGCAACTAGAATCCATTTTTGAGGAATTTGCTAACTGAACTATTTGTCTTTGGGTACATGCATATGTGTGTTGTCCTTTTCTGAGATCCAAAAGGCATAAAATCTTCTCAAATTCTAAATCCATGCAGCACATAATGTTCCTTACTTAATAAAATAACACACCATTTCCAAAGCTTCAAATTTCTTTCAAAAGTTAAAAACTGAAAAACTTTTTTTTACACAAGCAGGCGAACGATTTGCTACCACCTGAATAAAGCTAAAAAAACATGATAATTACATTAACAATTGTATAATAATAATAATAATGATAATGATCAAGGTTGGATATTGTAACTTACATGTCAATTATAAGCGGAAGCAAACTGGGACCTAACTGACATGTCAATTTGTAGCTTAGGGACAATATTCAAGAGCAGATATGAAAATGAAGAAGAAAAGGTTGTGGACCAAGAAATAGATCCTCACCTAAATGTTTCAAATTTAGTCTGGGCACCCATATCACTTCCCACTATAACCGCATGCATTGGTGGCACTTTCAGTTTCCTCCCTTGGCTAAGTTGCAGAGCTTCATAGAAAGCTTTAAGAAATAGATCCTGACCTTTCCCTCGGGAAACACCTGAAGTGACGCAGAAGTTATAGCTAAGAAACTGTCTGGTCAATGCAACAACAAACAACATATTGTCATCCTTGTATTCAATAAACAATTGGACGCCATTACTTGATAAAATATCAGGAAGTAAATCAGTTATGAAGCATGGGCTATTAGGAACTTAATCAAATAAGGTTCAGATGTAACTTTTTTTATCTTCAGAACTTTATCATATAGTGATCAGAAATTCAAGAAGCAGGACTCTAAATCTAAAACAAGTTTTAATACTCGATAACATCAATAATCTTCGTTCAGCGGGTGAAAAATGTAAGACGTATGTAACCTTAATGGTGGTTTTTGCAATTAAAGTCAGTTGGATTGTTTTGTAACATTTGTAATTACAAATATCCCTTTTTACAGCGTTAAAAACACCCTCTCGAGTACCTCATTGCGCGATTGGAGAACATTATCAGCTGCACCTCATCTAGTGGACCCATTACCGTTGTCCGGTGGTGTCAATACCAGATTCTGTTGTGCCGATTGGAAACCAAAATTGAACATGTTTATCGCCTGCAAATGCATTAGCAAAGCAATTAAAAGCAGAGAAAGTTGAAAATAAATAGTAAAACCGTTATTTATTTATTTATTCACTTTTTTTTTCTTTCCTTTTTTTTTAAAAGTGATTTGCATAGAAACACACCTGTGAGGCATTTGGCATCAAATGGAAGCCCATAAAATTAGCATATTGCTCCAGAAAACTGGGGATTTGCATCTGGTTCTGATAATTAATCAGTGCTTGATTAGTTCTTGAATCCATATTAATGGCTTGATTGAAGTGGCAATCTTAATAGGCGCATGAGATTTTGAATAGCAGGAAGCATATGTGGGCCCATTTCCATTCCCATCCCGAAACGGGACATATAGTGCTGCGTGTCTGGAAGCATCATCGGTGCCATTCTGCTTCCCATCCACATCATCTGCTATAACATATAAAACACGAATAAAAAATAAAAAATATATATAGTAAATATACGTACACATTATTTTCCAAATCACATCCTTTACTATACATAAACTAGATTAGCTTACATAAACCATGAGATCATCTAAGAAATAAAATAATTTGGTTTGCTTATACAAATTCCCGTTCACAAATTCCACAAGAATGCATATTTATACCATCATAAGTGGATCGTTCCAATCTCATTCGACTTTAAAATTACACTTAACAAATATTTTCCCCCATTTATGACAACTCACACAATAAATACCATCAATTTTCACTAGTTTAAAGTAATAATACTGTTATGATGCACAGTTTAGCAGGATGCAAAGACAGAACCATCGCAATACAGTTACCCAAATCATCACACGGCATAAACTATAGAACGCCACTAAAATAACTAAACTTGAAAAAAAAAGATTAACACGAAAGTGTAAAAAGAGGATTAACAGAAGAACACAGTGCTACGAACCAATAAATCAATAGTAAAAAAGGAGATGCTACGAACCCTCTTCTGCTCATCCTTCTACAGCATGTATCCTTCGAAGAGTCCGTTCTAGCGTCGTTAGAGGTTTTTCTGGTGAGACTCGATTGGGGTTTCGCGCTGAATGAAAAGGAGATGCTACGAACCCGCTTCTGCTCATCCACGAATTGTAGAGATGCTGAATCGTTGTCGTTCAATTGGGAAAGCTCAATTACCTAAACCTAACCCTAAACCAATTAAGGTTCTAATTGGGGATGAGAGAAAGAAGGGAAAGTGTCTCCGGGCGGCGCTGGGAGAGGCCGTGGCAGATGATGGAGGTGAGGTGGGAGAGGAAGTTGCAGAAGGGCTGGGGTTTCGATCGCCGATTTGGAGAGAGAGAGAGAGTGTATTGGAGCAGGCGGGTTTTGGTAAAGAGAGTGTGAAATATAATTCATTTTCCCGCTTCGTTTGCTTGCTGAAATTGTAAAATATTTCAAATTGGTAAATAAATTTCAGATCGGTATTATTAAAAATACCATTCTGGATTTTATTTTTTTAGAAAGACATTCAAGAACGGTTTTTTAATACCCTTCTGGATTGAATAACATTCCAAAACGGTAATTATAATACCGTTCTGTTTCGACAATATTTAGAGAACGGTATTTCAAATACCGTTCTGTATCGTAAACTTTCGAGAAGGGCATTTTTTTACCGTTCTGTATCGGCGAATACATCCAAAAGGGTTTTAAATATACCGTTCTGGAAAGTAAAAATATGGGCGGCAAAATTTTTTTATTTACGCGGTATTAAATTGACCAAGACATTTGAGAACGGTTTTATAAATACCGTTCTTGATTGGCTTCCAATCCAGAACGGTATTTTAAATAACGTTCTGGAATACACACTTTCCATAACGGTATTAAAATACCGTTCTGGATTGTACACTTTCCAGAACATTATTTAAATACCGTTCTGGACTGACTCATAATCCAGAACGGTTTTTCAATAACCGTTCTGGAATGTCTACATTCCAGAACGGTATTTGAATACCGTTCTGGAAGATTGTCTATCCAGAACGGTAATTTCAAAAACTGTTCTGGAAAGTCTAATCCAGAATAGTATTTTAAATACCCTTCTAGATGCACCAGGATGTTCTTTTCTAGAATGCAATTTCTGCACTAGTGAGTGGTCGCATGATCAGCGACCTAAAGAGTTCAGGTCACACGAGTGGTCGCATGATCAGCGACCTAGCATCAATAGGTCGCATGAGTACAGACCTACCCAGCGACCTAATAAACTTCAGGACCGAGCTATAGATAAGTACCGACCTACCCAACGATCTGATAAACTTCAGGACCAAGCTATAGAAGGTCGTCATAAGAGCCCGATGTGATTGCTTGTTGTCCAAACTGCAAGATGATGTCAGCCCTAGGATATTACGTCCAGCTAGCCCCTACAATTGTCAGAATAAACTGTAGCAATCTTTACCATTCATTGTAAAGAGCCGTTGTCAAGGTGTACTGAAGTAATCGTAGCCACACATTCTAGGGGTACCATAGTCAGGTTTATTGCTATAAATAGCCATACACTGTTCATTTGAATGTAACAAGAAAGAATTAATATACTCATCAGCTTATCAAAGAATTATGCTTACCATTATTAGCTCGCAAAGAGCTCTCTATCTTTCTTTCATGGTATCAGAGCAGGTTTAGCCTGTCTCTGACGCCCTCTCCTACCTTTATCTCAAAAAATAAAATAAAAAATGGCCATAGCAGATGATACTGCTACAAGCCAAATAAATACCTCGATTAATCCAAATGACATCTTACCTACCACCAACTTTATACAACCTCAAAGCCAGCTCATTTCCATCAAACTCACTGATACTAATTTCCTTCTTTGGAGGCAACAGACCCTGACTGCAATTAAAGGCCATGGCCTTGAATCCTTCATTTCCAATAACCATTCACCTCCTGCACCAACCATCAATGTGTCTAATACCTCTCAAATCACAGTTAATCCAGAGTATATCAACTGGATGAGGCAAGATCAACTACTCGCCTCCTGATTACTCTCTTCTTTATCTGAAAATTTGCTAGTCATGATGGTCGGCAAGAACACAGCAAGAGAAATCTGGCAGGCCTTAGATTCTAATTTTTCTGGTCAATCAAGAGCCAGACTCATGCAGTACAAATTGCAGCTTCAAACTCTGAAAAAAGGAACCCTTTCCATGAGAGAATTTCTGGGCAAAGTCAAAGCCTGTTGTGGTGCCCTTGGCACCGCTGGAGAACCTATTTCTGAGAAAAATCATATCTTGCATACCCTGGGAGGTTTAGGACCTAATTATAATCCTGTCATGGTCGCTGTCACTTCCAGAGTGGAAACCTACAACCTGAACGATATCTATGCTATGCTACTGAGCCTTGAGTCCAGATTTGATACCTTTTCTGCATCCCCTATCATTAATACTGATGGATCTGCACCAGTGGCCAATGTAGCCACTGATCGAAGAATTCTTAGCAATCTAAGAAATCTCCTCCGCAATAGTACGGAGTCGATTGTAGAGCGGTAAGTTTTTCCGAATCGTGTCTCTCGAGGATAGATATAATCGGCGGTCGGTGTTTTTTAGTCACCTCTTGTTAAGCTAAATTACACTAATCTAAACTAAGAAAGCATTAAGTCATTGGTTTGGGTTTTGGATTTAAAAGAAGACCTTAATGAAAATAATGAAAATAATCGGGTTTTTTCTGAGCACTTAATCTACAATTCGAGGTTGTCAATCCCAAATTATCAATTAAGTGTTGGGGTCGTCAATCCCAAATCTCGACAAACTCCGACTAATGGTTCTAAACGAACCTAAACCCTAAACCCATAATTACTAAACCAAATGCATCAAATTAAGCTTACAATTAAAAGATAATTCAAGGAGGGAAAAATCAAGCATTTGAAATTAAGAAAAGTCAAAGGCTTTTAAATTGAACAAGACAAATTACCAAAGAGGAAACCTTCATACAACTTTTAAGGACTAAGAGCATGCTTGGCTAAAAAGAGTAAAAAGCTTGAAAATGAAAGCATCCATGGAGTTTGCAATAAAAAGAGAACAACAAGCTAAAAACAAACCACCAACATAACAATCTTAACCTAACAAGAACAACAACAACAAGAACAATTAATCAAGAACAAGCAAAATAAAGGGAAAGAACACTACCAAATTGCATTCCAACAAAAGTTCCAAATCTTCAAATAACAAGCTCCACAAATGAAGGAGGTGTCACCCACTCCAATATTTGCTTAATAACAACTAACTAACTAATAACTAGAAACTAACTAACTAAGCTAAACTAGATTAACTACTAAGCTAGCTAAAACTACACTAAACTGGGGTTTATAAGCTAGGGTATTGAAAAGCAAGAGTAAAGGCTTTGAGAAAATGGAGCAAGCCCCAGATTCCACCAAGGAAGGGTTGTTGGATAAGGTTGAGAGCTGGTCCTATATATACAAAAATACAGGGGCAAAAATGTCAAAAAGTACCAAAATCAAGAGCTGGACTGCGTCTCAGTCGATCGACAGGCAGTCGATCAACTAAGCGTCAGTCGATCGACTGCTTCGCCCAAAATCTCCGAACCTACTGGACTCCAGTCGATTTCACCCTTTCAGTCGACCCACCTGTCGATCGACTGGCTCGGCTGCTCCGGCTCAGTTTTCTCGTTTCGCTCTAAACGTCTGCCGGTTGTCGCTCCTCATTTACGCTGTGTTTTCTTGCTTTGCCCGTTCCAATCCGAGTCGAATGGGATTCTCTGAGCGTGCGCGGGACCGCTTGGTCATTCTACGGCCAAAAATACGAAAAAGGGTAAAAATGTACGAAAAATGACTAGAAACCGCACAAAGGCTATAAAAACCTAAAACTAACAAAGTAGGACAAAATGACTCACAAAACCCGTAAATGCAAGCAAAATACACGCGAATGCGACACAAAAAGGTAACGAAAAGGTGTACAAAAAAGTACAAATCAGCCACCCAGAGCAACCACAACCAAAGAAATTACAATAGCTTGCTGAACAGGTCGGCGACTTACAATCAGAACAATTATAGAGGAAGAGGCAGAAGCAACAGCTGCAGAGGTCGAGGGGGCAGAGGCTACATGAACAACAACAACCGATCTGCTTGCCAAGTCTGCGGGCTGTCTAATCACATGCAGAGAAATGCTATCACAGTTTTGACTCTGCATATACTGGGCCTACTAATATGCAACCTCAAACATAGATGCAAGCTCAAACAGCTCTCACAAGCAATAACCTCCCTAATCAGACAAGCTCGCCATCTTTATCAGCAATGTCAGCCTCTCCAGATTTTATCAGCGACCCCTTTTGGTATGCAGACTCTGGTGCATCCAATCATGTCACCAATGAACTCTCAAACCTCAACATAGCCTCAGAATTTCAAGGTCACAACAAACTGCAAGTTAGTAATGGAATAGGTTTGTACATTTCACATATTGACAATTCTTTACTCACAAAACCTCACTCGAAATCCTTTATCTTGAAAAATCTCTTGCATGTTCCTGAAATCACCAAAAATCTTCTTAGCGTGTCACAATTTGCAAGAGATAATTCTGTGTTTTTTGAATTTCACCCCAATCTTTGCTTTGTTAAGGATCAAGTTACACACCAAGTGCTTCTCCAAGGTTCTCTTAAAAATGTCCTCTACAGCTTCGATGTTCAATGTGTCAAGTCCCCTGCACATACATAAGTGATACCTTCTAGAGTTTCTACCTTCTCAACTCACTTAGTTCAGGATAATAAGTCCAACAATCTAGACCTGTGGCATTCTAGATTAGGACATGCTGCTCATGATATTGTAATAAAAGTAATGAAAGACTGTAATGTTTCCTTTGTTGTTAATTCCAAAAAGTATCCTTGTGATTCTTGTATGCAAGCCAAAAGTCATGCCTTACCTTATAATGATTCTTAATCTACTTATACTTCACCATTAGAACTTATCCATACAGATGTTTGGGGACCATCCCCTATTATATCCTGCACTGGATCGCTCTATTATGTTTGCTTCATAGATCACTTCACCAGGTTCACATGGATCTATTTTTTAAAAGCCAAATCCGAAGTTAGGTCTGCTTTCATTCATTTTAAAAACATTGCTGAAAACCAACTTTCCTATAAAATCAAAACCGTACAAAGTGATTGGGGCAGGCAATTCAGAAATCTCACTCAGCTTTTTCATGACTCTGGCATTGTCCATAAGGTTTCCTGTCCCTATACACCAGCTCAGAATGGTCTTGCCGAACGAAGACACATAACCATAGTAGAAAATAGATTAGCAATGATGACTCATGCTCACATCCCACTTAGATTCTGGGATGATGCTTTTAGCACTGCTGTTTACATTCTAAATAGATTGCATGTCAAATCCATCAAATATGTGTCTCCACTACAAAAGCTCCATGGCCATAAACCTAACTACAGCTCGCTCAGAGCCTTCGGCTACTTATGCTATCCCAATCTCAGACCATACAACAAACACACACTGGAACCAGATCTTTACCAGGCACATTCCTTGGTTTCACAGCTAAACATAAAGGTTTCAAAGTTCTCTTACCAAATGGCAAGGTCATGAAATTTTGCGCCTCCAAAACAAAAGAAAGAGAGAGAGAGAGAGAGAGAGAGAGAAAATAAAAAACAGGGCGCATCCAAATCAAAAGAAAAAGGGGGAGAGAAAAAGAAAAGGGGGAAGGCAGAATTGCCTACGCTCACATTCGAACCCAGGACCAATTTATTTAAATATTAGTTAGCCCATTAGCCACTCCACCAACTGCCTAATCTGTACATTTGGGGATGCCAACTATTATATACTGTACACAAATAGAAATAAACACTATATAAAAGTACGGTTTTGGAATTTTTTTGCGGGGGCCGTGGCTTCCCCGGACGTGCCTGTAAATCCGCCCCTGGTCGGCTCACTCCAATATGCAACAATCACCAGGCCAGATATTGCCTTCAGTGTTAACAAAGTGTGCCAGTATATGCAAAATCCCCTTGATACCCATTGGCGAGCAGTCAAACGGATCTTGCGATATCTAGAAGGAACAGCGACCTATGGCATTCAATTTACAAAGCACTTTGGCTTACATTTGACAAGTTTTTCAGATTCTGATTGGGCCTGCGACCTCGAGGACAGAAAGTCAGTCACAATTTATGTGTATTTTTAGATCGCAATCTCATCTCCTGGTGCTCCAAGAAGCAATCATCAATCTCCAGGTCCAGCACTGAAGCCGAAATCAAAAGTTTAGCTCACATAACAGCAGAATTACTTTGAATTCAGGCCCTTCTATCTGAGCTACAAGTTAAACTCCCTCAGGTCCCAACTGTTTGGGTTGACAACCTCAGCATTATATCTCTTGCGAGCAATCCTGTTCTACATGCACGGACCAAACACGTTGAAATTGATTTTCATTTTGTTCGGGATCATGTTACTGCACGAAAGCTGAAAATACATCATGTCCCGTATCTTTATCAGATAGCAGATTCCCTAACCAAAACACTGAGCAACCAATTCTTCACTCGGTTACGAAGTCAGCTTCAAGTCCTTCCTCTGACCTCGTTCGAATTGAGGGGGCATGATAGAGTAGAGCGACCTAAAGAGTTCAGGTCGCACGAGTGGTCGCATGATCAGCGACCTAGCATCAATAGGTCGCATGAGTACCGACCTACCCAACTACCTAATAAACTTCAGGATCGAACTATAGATAAGTACCGATCTACCCAGCGATCTGATAAACTTCAAGACCGAGCTATAGAATGTCATCATAAGAGCCCGCTGTGATTGCTTGGTGTCCACACTGCAAGATGATATCAGCCCTAAGATAGTACGTCCAGCTACCCCCTACAACTGTTAGAATGTATTGTAGTAATCTTTACCATTTATTGTAAAGAGTCGTTGTTAAGGTGTACTGAAGTAATCGTACCCACATATTTTAGGGTTACCATAATCAGGTGTATTGCTATAAATAACCATACACTATTCATTTGAATGTAACAAGAAAGAATTAATATACTCGTCAGCTTATCAAAGAATTGTACTTACCATTATTAACTCGCAGAGAGCTCTCTATCTTTCTTTCGCTTATAAAGTCACGTGTAATCTGAAGATATCATTTTATCCATATGACATCCATAAAATATTAAATACGAGTGATTTCTATTACAGAGCTTACTCATATCTCATTTAATTAGGATCGGTTGGCGCTATACATAGCCAACTAAATTTGTTAAACATGATAACAAATTAAAGATAAAAAGAACTTCCTATCATAGTGTATACTTAATTTATAACTGAAACTTTGCAGACCTCATACATATTTACGATTTTAAATAGTAATCAGAGATTACCAAGAAGCAAGTCAGGCCCACTCTACTCCAAAACAAACCACTCTCAATGTTGGTATAACTTAAGAAAATTGCGGGTTGCTAGGATGAGCAGATTGAAGTAGTTTATAGCCTATTCACTTTTATTCAGCTCATTTATATTGTATAAAAGTTTCTAATTAGTTTCTTATAGTTGATTAGGTTTTCATGTTGGGAAAAATATACAGATTATAGTATGTTATATTCAGCTAACAGTTGATTGAGTTTTTTTAATCCTTTTCTTTTTAATTCTTTTTTACATATATTAACATATTACGTTATATTCTACACTAAGTAGAATTTTTTATCAATATAATTGTTTTGGTATCATTATATATATATATATATATATATATATATATATATATATATATAAAGCTTTTTTAAATATATTTTTAGCAAGTTGTTATTTATTATTCTAAATTTATTTATTATTATTTTATAGTTTTTTATGTGTATTATTTTTACACCTTTGAATTATGTCTATATTGGTAAATTTGATCAACTACTTTTACTTGTTAATTTACCAAACCTTAGATTAAAATTAACTCGGCTATTACCTTAGTTTTAAAATAAATATTGTTCTGACTTTCAACCAAAGAATTAAAAATTATATCTTTCGACTAATATATCCCATATAATTATCCAGATCCATTATTATAAGTTTAATTATCATTTTCAAAAGAATATCTCTTTTATATATATATATATATATTATATATTATATATATATATATATATATATATATAATTTCTTGAAAATAGAAGATATCTACAAGGATTTATATAATAATAAATAGGGAAAATGAGTCATATATATCTAAAATAACATTTAACGGAAAAATAATTAAGAAGACAGAATGATATTTATTTTAAAACGGAGGAGGCACTAATTATCACTACCAGCTCCTCAAATTGTTCAAATGGACGCAAATATCGAGTTCTATCAGAATATATGTGCATTCATTTCATGCATGCACATGCACACACAAGAAGAGAAACTCCTGCAAGCCGTTGGAGTGGCACGTCTACATATCATAGCTGTGTTGTAGTTGTTGTCTTGTCTTATATGAGAACAAATGATGTAGCAACGCGTGTAGTATTTCTAGGTTGTTCTATTGGTGGATATATATATATATATATATATATATATATATATATATATATATATATATATATATCCATCACCATGTTGCTTGTAATGCAATTAATGTAGTCAAACAATTCCTTTATCAACACCACATAAATGTCATTATCTAGCAGCTTTGTTTCAGTAATGCTATTCTATTATGGTATCATAGCGGGTTGATCTAACCCGTCTTTATACCTTTACATTTTCCCTTTCTTTTTAAAATTTGTCAGCATATGTTGCCTTTAAATATCACTCATGGCCTCTGGATCTGGAGAAACACAGCCTGCAACAAGCAATGTTGTCCAGCCACAACCACAACTTATCATAGTGAAGCTTTATGAGTCAAATTATCTATTATGGAAACATCAAGTCTTGGCTATTGAACAAGGATACGATCTTGAAGGATTTTTGATTGGAGAAACCATTTCACCACCAAGAGGTAACTCTATGACTCCATCTCCAGAATATGTTAATTGGATCAAGCAAGACCAGTTGATTGTTTCATGGCTATTGAGTTCTCTTTCTGAAAGCATGTTGGTAAACACTATTCGTTTGAACACTTCTTCTGAGATCTGGAAATACCTAGAGTTAGATTTTACCACTCAATCAAGGTCTAAAGTCAAGATCGTGTAACTTCATTAAAAAATGAAACTCTTTTTGAATTCTTATTTTTGAATGGAATTGTTATTATTATCGAATACAATTTTTCCATTTTTTCTTTCCATATTTTTTAAAAATAAAGTCTCATCCTTCTAACTAGATCAAGATTTGGATTGAAATCAAATCCAACAACTTATTACAACTATTGATTCCAAATATTTTATTCTTTCTTCGTCGCAATTTAAATCTCAGCTACACAATCTGAGAAAGGGTAATTTATCCATGAGGGAATATCTTAACAAGGTGAAGGCTAGTTATGATGGTTTGGCTACTGCTGGACAGATATCCACTGATGATGATCAATCTCATCCATTCTTGATGGTCTAGCCTCAGAGTATGATCCTGTGTCTATTTCTATAAACTCCAGAGTTCCCCATTGTTTATTGAGAGAGGATCAAGCTCTTCTTCTGACTTTTGAGAGCGGAATTAAAAGTGCAAACAATTTCAGTGTTGATGGATTCAAAGGATCTTCAAATGTTGCATCTCAGTCTTTTGGAAATAGAGGAGAAAATTTTAGAGGAGTCTATTCAAACCAAGGAAATAGAAGAAGAGGTAACAACATCAGAGGAGGATTTAGAGGTACAAGAGGAAGCTTTAGAAGAAACTATAGAGGAAGAGGTGGCATGGAAAGTTATTACAGCAATATCAAGTGTCAAATTTGCCAATACAATGGCCACACTGCTGGTAGGTGCTACAACATATTTGATCAAAGCTTTTCTGATTCTGAGAATAACAAAAATGGTTTTTCGGGTTACCAAAACTATCAAGGCATGGCCAATATGGCAAATCTCAATTCCTTTGGTTCTCTTGCTGGTTCAGAAAGCACACAAGATGTTTCATGGCTCCCTAATTCTGGAGCAACCAATCATCTCACCTCTAGCTTCAATCACTTGAACACAGCTTCATATTACATTGGTGATGAAAAGATTGTCTCATCTATGTTAAAAACTGATCACAATAGTCCTCATTCCTTTATTCTTAAAAGCCTTTTACATGTTCCTCACATAACAAAAAACCTCATCAGTGTCTCTCAATTTGCTAAAGACAATAATGTCTTTTTTTATTTTCATCCTCTTGCCTGTTTTGTGAAGGACAAAGCCTCGTGGCAGATTCTCATCCAAGGCAAGTTTAGGAATGGTCTCTACAACTTTGATCTTGTCTAAGACCATCTTTCACCTCTACCTGATCACAAGAAAGCCTACTTATCCAACATCAAGAATAAATGCAGCCTCAGCCTTTGGCACAATAGATTAGGACATCCATGCTATGACATTGTAAAAAGAGCCATCACTAGTTGTAATCTTTTGGTTTCTAATGATGAAATAAATACTCTATGTTCTTCTTATCAAATGGGAAAGAGTCACAAATTGCCTTTTCTTAATTCCCAGAATGATAGCCATGATGTTTTAGACCTCATATACTCAAACCTATGGGGGCCCTCTCCTATTAACTCTGATAATGGACATAGATACTATGTTAATTGTCGATCATTAAACCAAATTCACTTGGATATACTTTCTTAAGGTTAAATCTGACATGGCCAATACATTCATTCATTTTAAGACTCTTGTTGCAAACAAATACAACAAAAAAATAAAAATCTTGCAAAGTGATGAAGGCACAGAATACAAATCCTTGACCAATTACCTTCTTCAAAATGGAATACAACATAGAATGTCCTGCCCATACACACCTGAGCAGAATGGTAGGGCTGAGAGAAGACATAGGAACATTGTAGAAACTGGATTGTCTATTCTAGCTCATTCATTTGTCCCTCAAAATTTTTAGGATCATGCTTTCTCCACTGCCACCTATCTCATCAACAGGATGCCTACCAAATCTCTTCATTATATATCTCATCTTCAGGCTTTAACCAAACAAAAACCTGACTACACCTCATTAAAAGCTTTTGGATGTTGATGTTACCCATATCTTAAACCTTAGAATAAGCACAAACTAGAATTCAAAAGTCAGCCTTTTGTGTTTTTGGATATAATTACAAGGTGTTAATTCCCAACAAGAGAATCATTATCACTAGACATGTGGTATTTGATTAAAACCACTCTCCTTATCACTTGAGGACCAGTTCACCTGTCTACAATAGCCTATCTGATCCTGTTATCCATAACCCCATATCCACTAATCATCCAAACAACAATAGCCTCATTACTCTCTCTTAACCACATCCACCTCCCTCTACTCCCACCATCTCACCTCCTTCACATACTCATCACATACCAACATCAAGCTCAAACACTCCATCTTCTTCCTCTAATACCATAAAATCTGAACATTCCAACCCCTCAATCCAAATTGGTCAAGTTTATATATATTTGCCAATAGAGGATCAAGGCACACCAAATGATCATGTTTCTCCTTGTACTAACTCATCTTTGCAGGTCTCTCAAGGCTCTCCTCCTAAGATTCACCCAATGATTACAAGGTCAAGAGCTGGTATATTCAAGCCTAAGGTGCACCTCTGCTCTCTCTCTCTCTCAGGAGATACTAAACCCCTTTCACACATTGAGGTTGCAACTGTGTTAGCATGGAAATAAGCTATGGAGATGGAGTATCATGCCCTACTCTCCAACTACACTTGGAATTTAACTCATTTACCTCCTTGAACGAAAGTTATTGGATGCAGGTGGATCTTCAAACTCAAGGAGTGCTGATAGTTCAATCTCAAGGCATAACGCCAGACTTGTGGCCAAAGGGTATAGTCAAATTCTTGAATTGGATTATAATGAGAATTTTAGTCCTGTTGTAAGGCCTACAACAATAAGAATTGTGTTGTCTCTATCTGTCTCCAAGGGCTATTCACTCAGACAACTTGACATTTACAATGCATTCCTCAATGGAGATCTGGTACAAAACTGTAAATGATTCAACCCCCTGGATATGAACAAGATCAAACCTTTGTCTGCAAGCTGAATAAATCTTTGTATGGTCTCAAACAAGCATCAAGGTCCTGGTTTATTAAGCTCAACACAGTCTTTCATTCCTTAGGGTTCCAGTCATCTAAGGAAGATTCTTCTTTGTTTTACAGCCATACCTCCACAGGAAGTGTATTTCTCCTTGCATATGTTGATAACATCCTTGTGACTAGTAATAATAATGTTATGATCGAGAAGGTCATCATTGGACTAAGAACACATTTCTCTTTGAAAGATCTTGGCTCTCCTCATCATTTTCTTAGATTAGAGTTATCTCCTACATAGGATGGTATGTTTGTTGGTCAGAGTAAATACATCATGACCATCCTTCAAAAAGTCAACATGGCTGACTATAATGGAATAAGTAGCCCTATGGTTACAACACCTGTTCTGTCCAAGTACCACGACCAACCAATTGATAATGCTACTTTATATAGACAGATAATTGGTGCTCTCCAATATGTCACCATAAAAAGGCCAGAAACATCTTATAGTGTCAATAAATGTATCCAGCTCATGCAGTCTCCCCTGCACACTCATTGGAAAGCAGTAAAGAGAATACTCAGGTACTTGAATGGTACTATCAGTCATGGGTTAAACTTTGTGAAAGGCACAAACCTGTATTTAACAGGGTTTGTTGATGCTGATTGAGGATCAGACATAGATAACATAAAATCAACCACCGGCTTCTGCATATATCTTGGCAACAACCTTATTTCTTGGAGAAGCAAGAAGCAAAAAACCATAGCTCGTTCTAGAACTGAAGCAGAGTGTAGAGTATGGGCTGCTGCCAAATGTGATATCATCGGGTTTAGATCCTTACTGGCTGAATTGGAATTTTTTCAAGGATCTCCAACTACTGTTTGGGTTGACAACTTAAGAGAAGTCCTCTTATCACTAGATCTTATTCATCATCCAAGAGTAAAGCATGTGGAGATTGATATACATTTCATCCGAGAGAAAGCTGCTGCCAAAATTATTTCAGTACATCACATACATGCCTTGCACCAAACTGCAGATATCTTGACTAAGCCTCTCAGTGGGCAATTATTTACTCATTTCAAGAACAAGCTCACGGTGGGACAAAAACCGAATACGAATTGAGAGGACATATCATAATATATGTATGCATGTATTTCATGCATGCACGTGCACACGCAAGAAGACAAACTCCTGCAGGCCGTTGGAGTGGCCCTTCTACATATAACAACTGTATTTTAACTGTTGTCTTGTCTTATATGAGAACAAATGATGTAACAACGCGTGTAACATTTTAGGTTGTTCTATTGGTATATATATATATATATATATATATATATATATATATATATATATATATCACCCTGTTACTTGTAATGCAATTAATGTAGTGAAACAATTCCTTTATCAACACCACGGAAATGTCACTATCGTTCAATATTTCAGGTTGTTCTATTGATAGATATATATACACGTCACCATGTTACTTGTAATGCAATTAATGTAGTCAAACAATTCCTTTATGAACACCACAGTAATGTCACTATCGTGCAGCTTTGTTTCAGTAATGCTTTTCTATTAAGTTCCATTAGCTATAAGCATGACTTCCCGTAATGAAATGTGAAAACTATGCTGGAGGTAGTATAGCCCATTCAAAATATATCTATCAGATCATAAAAGGCCACATGGAGGCCCATATATGACCATGTACAACAATCCAACAGTAACAACTATTTGGAGTCAAATTTGGGCAGGAAGGATCTCTCAATATTAGGCCCAACAAAAATCAAGTCCACTAATAATTAATAAACAAATGTTAAATGGCAACTCGTGTTCACTATACACTTTCTCCTTTTCTCCCTAAGAAATAAAATAAAAAATCAATAATCAATTTTCTCTATTTCAAAGAAAATCAATAGGTTTAGATTTCAGTGGCATGAAATAAACTTCAAAATAATCATCATTTTAATTTGGTGATACACAGCTCATCAACCCCATGCACGCATATTATGATATTCGCACTTGATATTTATCGGGACGTGCAATATCATATGCAACAATATCAAATTAAACTAAATACTCCGAAATTGATGAAAATAATTACTTTTCACCCCATCATTTTCATGAACAGCGTAAGCATAATGCATGGATTGTCAATGCGGCATCATTTCAACCAAATATAAATGAATGGATAATAATTGAGATAATTACTTTGTTCCATATTTCCATAATTGTATATGCAATAGCATCTTTTCACTGGTTATGGTCCTGAGTAATCAATTCAGCTAATCAAAATTAGTAAGCATAATTCAAAAAGAGCCACTACTCAATTCTTTTTAAAAATGAAAAATAAAACTAATCGTACGAATGGCACGCATGGCGCAAAAACAAATCACACAATTAAAGAAAAATGCGCATTATTAATGGTTGATGTCATACTAATTGGCATCTAAATACATTACTTTGAAAGGAGCTTCAATAGCTTATCAATAATTAATATATATCTTGTGAGATATATAATGGATGTGAGAAATAAATTTTCTCTTGTCTTAACATAATACTTTCGCATATAAATTTAATATATTCATTGTTTTGAGTAATTAATACTTGATATTTTTTGCCCAAAATAAACTTTTATTTATTTCATAAATACATTAATTATTAAACAAAAAATTAACTAAAAGTCTGAGGGTCTCAAACAAGTTTTTGTATAATATAAAATTCTTAGCAATCTTAACCCCTTGGATTAAGGAAAATTGACAGTGGGTTTATATCTTGGTCCCCTAAAATGACAAGTTATTAGAATTTGATTAGCAAAAGCTAGGGACTAGTGAAAGCATTGTATGGCTGAGATTGTAACTTAATGCTGGATTAGGGTAAGCAAGGCTGGTCCCCTTAAGCTCCTATGATTGGTAATTTTTATCTCTTCGTATTAAATGACGAATTTAATCAATGCTGTTCCATTTTTTAATTGAGAAAACGAAATCCATTTATGGTGCACGCCAACTAGCATGGTTTATGGAATAACATGGCCGAGTACAATGGATCAATTTAACTTGAAGCTAATTATAATGCTTCAAGGGAGATATTTTGCATTAAAGTTGAATTGAAGTGAAATATCGTCTCATTTTCAGAACGATTGTGAACCTAAATTTCGAGAGAGAAAAAAAAACATAAATGGTTATTAAATTTCTAATAATATTCATCATCATCGTTATTGTTGTTGTTATTATTATTATTATTATTATTATTATGGTGACTGGATTAAGATATTTTAGCTGAAAATCACACACGCGCGCAAACACACACACACACACACATGTATATATAGGGTATAGGGGGGATTGTGTTCAAATGAGAGAACCCCATATGTGAATTTAGGGACTAATCCTGACCTTAAATCTAATATTGCACAGTACAATTATATGTCCAGGTTCATTGTGCTTTTTACACAGTACTGTAGTGCTAAAATCAGTCCATTTTTTAATTATATATATATATATATATATATATATATATATATATATTACGTTTTAAAACATGCAATATGTATCTTAAATTGTAGATCTTGAGAATGTGATTAATTTGATATATATTTCATTCAAAACGAATAAAATTTGAAAAAGTTATGGTTTGTTGAAAATTTGAGTTTCATTTCAATTTTTTGAATTTGCAGTTTATATACTAAATTTGCGATACTTTTTGTATACAATCGTAGTGTGTTTTTTCTTAATCTATTGTACTTTCTAAAGAATAATGTAGTGCTCTTTGTAAAAGTTGATATATGTCCAAAATACCTTTTTTAATTAATTAATGCATTTTTTTACATTATTAACCCAACTATATATATATATATATATATATATATATATATATATATATATATATATATATATCGACCTATTATATAATAAGAAATGTGCAGTTTTGCACGTGTAAAAGAGTAGCAAAAGTTGGATACTTTAAGTTTGAAAACAACAAGTCTCTTGAATAATATATTCTGTATTAATTGCATGTTTAATACTCGAGTCATCCCACATTATATATGGCGACGCAATACACAAAACCTAAGATGACAACTACACGTGGCAAGCCACAATAGAATAAGCACAGACCTAGATAACTTAACGGAACAAGCAAAATAATATGTGACAGCTAATAAGACAAAAGTTCAAGAGACTGGTTCCTCCGCGGGGCTGTGCATGGGAATGCATGTTGTGGCTCTAACATCATATCCTGTGGCGACCTGGTGCCAGACAACCTTGTCTGGCGACCTGTGGTGACCTGATCCCTTGCGACCTGGTCTGGTGGACCTGTGGCAACCTGTTCCCTGGCGAGCTGATCTATTTTCTTTACATTATACTAATTCAGTGTACAATAAAATTATAGGCTTTACACGACACTCTAGATTAATTTCAGATTAATTTCTTTCGTTTTGTGTCTGTATCTAGTTTCTATTAATTTTTTTCAATCGTTTTTTCCTCTCGTCTTATCTGTACCATTTTTTTTCATTCTTATATCCGCCTTATCCACCTTATCCGTCTTTTCTATCTCCTGTTGCTTTGAAAATATTTACTTTCATTAATCCATATCCGTCTTTTCTCTCAGTATTTTGAAAATATTTATTTTCATTAATGTGTTTAATTGATTGTTGCTTTGGAAATATTTACTTTCATTAATCCATATCCGTCTTTTCTCTCAGTATTTTGAAAAATAGTTATTTTCATTAATGTGTTTAATTGATTATGTATTTGGATGGTGTGTCCATATAACTAGAATCTTAACCATCCCATTTTTATTTGTATTATGTAATTGACCGATATTTTGATCGTTGTTTTCATATAAATAGAAAATAACTTTTATTTTCCATATAAATAGAAACTATCCAACTTTAACAATCAATGGTTTTTACTAATTCTTTGATACCATTTTCTTCATTTATATTATTTAATCTACATGATAGACGTTGTTGATTTAATTTGATTATATTCTTACAGAAGTTTAACATTTTATTATATAATATCATAAAGTTTTATTTATTCGTGTTTTTTTTCATTGTTTTCAATTTTATTATATACTATCTTATCCCGTTATTTTATAATAAAATGTTCATCATAAATAAATATTATTAGGTAAAAGTATATATTTAATAATCTCCATACAAATTTTAATTTGATATTCAGTCAATTCTGGACCAATAATAAATTTTCCATACTGATTTTGAATTCGCCATAGTCAGTTAATTCTGGACACGCATAACACAACTAGATAAGTTTTCTATTGAGGTTTTG
>BMAC01000453.1:652427-670470 GCA_014905375.1 Phtheirospermum japonicum
TCAGATAGCAGATTCCCTAACCAAACCACTGAGCAACCAATTCTTCACTCGGTTACGAAGTCAGATTCAAGTCCTTCCTCTGACCTCGTTCGAATCTGTCTCTTATACACATCTAGATGTGTATAAGAGACAGATATCGACCTATTATATAATAAGAAATGTGCAGTTTGCACGTGTAAAAGAGTAGCAAAAGTTGGATACTTTAAGTTTGAAAACAACAAGTCTCTTGAATAATATATTCTGTATTAATTGCATGTTTAATACTCGAGTCATCCCACATTATATATGGCGACGCAATACACAAAACCTAAGATGACAACTACACGTGGCAAGCCACAATAGAATAAGCACAGACCTAGATAACTTAACGGAACAAGCAAAATAATATGTGACAGCTAATAAGACAAAAGTTCAAGAGACTGGTTCCTCCGCGGGGCTGTGCATGGGAATGCATGTTGTGGCTCTAACATCATATCCTGTGGCGACCTGGTGCCAGACAACCTTGTCTGGCGACCTGTGGTGACCTGATCCCTTGCGACCTGGTCTGGTGACCTGTGGCAACCTGTTCCCTGGCGAGCTGATCTATTTTCTTTACATTATACTAATTCAGTGTACAATAAAATTATAGCTTTACACGACACTCTAGATTAATTTCAGATTAATTTCTTTCGTTTTGTGTCTGTATCTAGTTTCTATTAATTTTTTTCAATCGTTTTTTCCTCTCGTCTTATCTGTACCATTTTTTTTCATTCTTATATCCGCCTTATCCACCTTATCCGTCTTTTCTATCTCTGTTGCTTTGAAAATATTTACTTTCATTAATCCATATCCGTCTTTTCTCTCAGTATTTTGAAAATATTTATTTTCATTAATGTGTTTAATTGATTGTTGCTTTGGAAATATTTACTTTCATTAATCCATATCCGTCTTTTCTCTCAGTATTTTGAAAATAGTTATTTTCATTAATGTGTTTAATTGATTATGTATTTGATGGTGTGTCCATATAACTAGAATCTTAACCATCCCATTTTTATTTGTATTATGTAATTGACCGATATTTTGATCGTTGTTTTCATATAAATAGAAAATAACTTTTATTTTCCATATAAATAGAAACTATCCAACTTTAACAATCAATGGTTTTTACTAATTCTTTGATACCATTTTCTTCATTTATATTATTTAATCTACATGATAGACGTTGTTGATTAATTTGATTATATTCTTACAGAAGTTTAACATTTTATTATATAATATCATAAAGTTTTATTTATTCGTTGTTTTTCATTGTTTTCAATTTTATTATATACTATCTTATACCCGTTATTTTATAATAAAATGTTCATCATAAATAAATATTATTAGGTAAAAGTATATATTTAATAATCTCCATACAAATTTTAATTTGATATTCAGTCAATTCTGGACCAATAATAAATTTTCCATACTGATTTTGAATTCGCATAGTCAGTTAATTCTGGACACGCATAACACAACTAGATAAGTTTTCTATTGAGGTTTTGGGACTACTATAATTCATATATTGGATGAACATTAGTTTATTTGGAACTTTGAACTTAAAAAATATGCTTAATTCGTCTCTTGATATAGTTCTTTTATTGATGCATTTTTATATTGAGAATGTCCAGCAATAAATATTCTTATTTCTCCTGACAACTACGACTGTATTTGACTGTTGTTGTTTTCTCGAAATAATTTGTTTTGTCCCGTCTATGCATTTTTCTAAAGTATGTAGTGAAGTTTAATGGTATAAATTCTGATTGTGCTGAAAAATAGATTGAAATCGAAAGTTAATGTTAGTGAAAGGGTTGAGATCATATTGTGATATACTTTAAAAATCAAAGTTCTACGCCATATAATTACAGTATTTGAAATTTTACTTATATATATATATATATATATATAAGAGAGAGAGAGAGAGAGAGAGTATTGTAATATTAAATACCCATGTGTTACACACGGGTATTGTGCTAATATCCCACCTATATATTAAACGAAACTTCTATCTTATGTGTCTGCTTAGAAAGCTTCGGGATGATGTGTAATTTTCTGGTGGTTCGAATGCTTACTTGACGAATTTTGGAAGGTCGTAGACTTACTAAATATAAGAATTCTAATATTTACCTAATTTATTATATTCTCTTTCATTATATTTTGCCTAATTCAATATTTTCTTTAATATAATAATTAATTAATAGAAATTGGACACGGGTTGAGCGTGTGTAATAAGTTTTGAATTTATTTAAGTATATAAATATGAGATTACTAACGAATTTAATATAAACATTAATATAAGAAATTATTTAATAATAAAAATAATAATTAATAAATAGTAACTAGCCATCTATAAAAGACACGAGCATCAATATTTTTTGGGTTTTTCTTATTTTTAGATTTAAAAACTAAATAATGACCAAAAATATTTTTTATATTTATCTTTTGATAAATCCTGTGTAACACATGGGTGTTAAACTCTCTTTATATATATATACACACACACACACTAGTTTAACACCCGTGTATTACACGTGATTTATAAAAAAAAAACTAAATATGAAAATATTGTGAAAGTTATAAAATTTTAAATTTAAATTAAAAATTGAAAGGATGTGTTCTCAACCCGTGCCCTCTTCAGTTTATTAATTATTATAATTATTGATTAATATTATATTTTAATGTTTAGATTATATTCGTTAATAATTATATTTACATACTCATAAAAATTCAAAAGATTTATTATTAAATCATTTTATATTTTTTATGTTTAGATTAATATTGTTAGTAATTACAGTTACATACTTTGAAAAATTCAAAAGGTGTCATACTCTCAAACCTTCTTGCATTATTGTCTAATAAATATTAATTAATTAATTATTATATAATTTTATTTTCTTATATTTAGATTCATCTCAATACTAATATTTAGTTACATACTCCAATTATTACATATAAAAAATACTTAAAATTTTAAAATTAAATTATTTCAACTTTTATTTAAATACAATTTATTTAACTATTTCCTTAATAATTTTTTTTTGTAATTTTCATATGTATTTTTTTTTTGTAATTAAAATTATTTCATATGTAATTTTTTGATTAAAATAATTAATTTAGATTTTTTCTACTAATTATATATGACTTATTTATGTTATTATATTAGGATTATAAAAGAAAATAATTGAATTAGATAAAATATAATATAAAAAATTATTAATTTAGGCTAAATATAATAAAAAAAAAATATTAAATTAGGCAAGATACAATAAAATAAAAATATTAAATTAGGTATAAATTAGGATCGGACGACAGATCAAATACCAAAAAAATTTTATTATCTAAGCGAAGCATACGAAGAAGACACATACATAGGAGGATTTTGTATAAATATATACTTGTTTAACATCCGTGTATTATACGGGACTTATCAAAAGATAAATATAAAAAATATTTGTGATAATTATTTAATTTTAAATCTTAAATAAAAATTAAAATAATGTACTCCCAACCCGTGCCTTGTACATGTTAATATAATGTATTCCCAACCCGTGTCTTGTACTTGTCTAATCTATTTATTAATTAATATAAATGTTAAATAGTTTTGTATTTGATGTTTAAATTAAATTCATTAATAATCTTAGTTATATACTTACAAAATTTTAAAAGGCGTCACATTCTAAACCCGTGTCTAATACCTATATTATTAATTATTATTATTAAATCATTTAATATATTAATGTTTAGAATAAATTCATTAATAATTATTGGTCACATACTTTGAGATATTCAAAAGATGTCATACTCTCAACTCGTGTCGCATTGTACTGGTGTCTAATCAATATTTATTAATTATTAACATATAATTTAATATTTATATGTTTAGATTGAATACATTACTAATATTTAGTTACATACTTAAATTATTTTAAATAACTCATATTTTACCTATATATAATATTTGAACTCCAAAAATAAATATTTTAAATATTATTATCAATAAGAATTCTTTAATTATTTTCATAATAAAGTTTTTTTATTAAAATTATTTCATATGCAGTTTGTTTTTAATTAAAATAACTTTTTTAGATATTATCTACTAATTATATATGACTTATTTCTATTTTTATATTAGTAGAATCAAAAGAAATTATTGAATAAGGAAAACTATAATAAAAGAATTAAATTAGGTAAGATACAATAAAAAAAGTATTAAATTAGGTAAATATTAGGCTCGGATGACACATAAGCAAACGAAGCACCAGAATTTTTTATTGTCAATCGAAGCATACGAAACAGACACATAAGATAGGAGAATTTTGTATTAATAAATAGGGGTGACATATATACATATATATATATATATATATATTTGTGTGTGTGTGAGAACTACCTAGGGTTAGTTTTCGAGCACGTGGAATGAACTCATGGTTCTTCAGGTAAAGCAATGTATGTGTTATGTATATCACATTAAGGGATTGAATGCAAATAAAGCGATTCTTAATTTTTGGCTGATAATCATTCACTTTTTAGTTTGTACAAAAGCTACTTTTGCAGTTAAAAACCTAATAGTTGGCTTTTGCATTTTGAAAAATAATTGCGTTTCGTTTCTTACATTTTGTCCTAAACTCCAAAATTATCTTTCTTTTGCGAATAAATCATATAATATTCTTATGGGCATTTTAGTCTTTCTACACAAAGGCTAATTTTAAAGGTTTTATTAAATTTTATTTAATTGAATTGTAACTGAAGAGTAGATAAATATTCCTTAACAAATGATTGCGGCAGACAGATTGATAACTATGTGAAACAGATCTGTGAAGGTTCAATAAATCGTGTGTGAACGAAAAAAAAAAATAAAAAATTCTAGAATAAAAATGTGGTCATGCAATTGTGACTTTGCCTGAATCTGTTAGGAGAGTGAGGCACTGCGCCTTCCGCAATACCTGCCCTATTATATTCTTTTCTTGTTTTCTATATCCATCATTAATACTAATAGCCTCAACACTCGATTACATACCTTAATACATGAAGTTTAGACTTTGTTTATATCTACTCCCTCCTTTATTTATTAAATATCATTTCAAAGTTTTTGTTAAAAACTAATCAACATATAAATTTAATTAATATAGCTCTTAATCAATTAATAATGTTTATAAATTTGTATAATTATAGCTTTATGTCGTACACATGATCATACGTTGACTTCAGTAGATGGATTAATGGATCTCAAAATAGTCAAAGTAACATATAAATTAATACACTTTTATTAATATTCTTAATTAATCTCGCTTCTTTTTTACTCATAATTATTCTATTATTATAAATTTGTTTTGAATGTTTAAATAAATATGCATAAAATTAGGAAAAAGTGATAAAATTCTCTAAAAGTACAATTAAATCAAATTAGAATTTATTTACCAAAACGACACTTAAATGGGATCGGTAACATTTGTAAATCATATATAGACTTTAAAATAAATGGATTTATGGATCTCAAAATAGTCGGCACTAATCTGTATAGTTAAAAAAGGTTTTTGAGGGCTAGTAAGAGTGATCAATAAAAAGTGGAAAAAGAATATTTGCCCTAAAGCATTAATCTCTCCGACACCATAAAAGGGAATCAGGTTTCTATTTGTTATAGATTTTCTAATTCACCCTCTTCGTGAATGATTTGTTCATCATATTAACACTTCCGATTTTGTTGCGTAAAGCTCATCTAATTAAATCATATCACATGTATTTTCACTTCATATTTATTTATCACACAATGATATTATTTAAAACTTTCACGAATGAAACAAACAAGGACACACATATATGGGCATTATATACGGGAATGTACTCTATCCACCAAAGACACCCAAATGCAAATAGGTAGATATGGTATGGACATGTTTGACAATAAAACTAGAGTTTGAGGCAGAAATAAATAATTAACGAGTTTTTCACTTTAGAAGCGAATAAAGTTAACAAGGGCCACATTGCAAGTACCCATATACTTTACATGCTAGTTATAATTGCTCTTTCCTCGTTTGATAAACACATAAAGGGCAAGTTAGGTTTTCCTTGAAAATCGTAGAGAAACCGATTGATACCTTATTTTCATAAGTCATTAAAAAAGACCTTGACTTCCAACCCTTGTGCAACCCACATGCAATCAAATCATTCATAACCTCCCACGTATTTCAAACTTGTACTCTTCTTTCATTTATTTGGACGACATATTGCCATAAATCAATTCGTGTATGCACACATGAAAAACAGAGATTATAATTTTTAATATCTTTTTGATTTGTTCGTATGTTTGTACGTAGATGTGGCAATTTCTAAATCGATTGGGCCAGATCCAATCGACTAAGGACAAAACTAGTGATAAGTCTAAAAAGTTGGACTATCAAATAAAGGGAGTACTAACCTCAAAGAGAGATCAGCGACCTGAAATTACTTTCGAACTCGTCACAGCGACCCGCCAAGCCCTCCGCGAATCTCCTGCCGACCTAGCTGGTCCTGCAAAATAACGCCTCGAACGGGCCGAATTTCGAGCCCGTTAAGGCCCTCCAACGCTTAAGTTAATAAGCGAAAAACACTCAAACCTTCTCTTCTCAACAATAATGCAATATAATGATATCATAAAATTAGAATAATGAGAGGTATGCTCCTCCTTTTATAGAGATAAGAGAAGTGCCCTCCAAGCCAGGGTTACATTCTCCTACCATAATTCCACAACTGTCTCAAAATTAGCATTCCTCCTATATGTTAAGTTCCCATAAATAATAAACCTCTCATTAAATTAATAGAATAGGCCTGGACCCATTATTCTTTCCATAACCTCATAAACCATTCACACTAAGCCCGTAGGCTTGATATTCACAAAGCCCATAACCGAGCTCAAGTACACAGCTCAAACCACAAGAGGTCACGACCCTATATGAGAACTCATCCCCATACTACAGGTCGCTACTCTACACAAACCAACTCGCTCACTTTCTAAGGACACAACACAACTCGCCCACCTCCCAGGAGGAACACCCTCTCCTAGAAATGAGGTCGCTTATCACGAATAACCTTATACAACAAATAATATCACACACAGACATTTTGGTCCGCATCAACTAGTCCCCCATGTTCTAACTGATTAAGGCACGAATCAGGTAGGACATGTAAAAACAGAATTACAGAAGCACAACCACCTCAAAAACAATAATAACACATAAGTAAATCACCATTTTACCTTATCAAGCCACACATCAGGATCATACAGCTCAACAAATCGAGCTATAATACTCATTCTTCCACAGTAAATTATAGAATGTACCTGCGACCTGCCAAAGTACAACTTCCCTGAGCTCACTTCTTGTAAAGATAGCACGATCACCTTGTGGAAACAACCACGAATTCCCAGCCCAAGTCCCCTGACTATAACGACTTGAACCACACAACATTAACACACTGCACGAACTCATATGTACAAGTCCCCAAGTCAAATCTCAAGATTTCCCACTTGACGACCTAAAACACATACTACCCTTCTGACGACCTACACATATAACCAGCCTCAATAATTCAAAATCGCAATCATAACTAATCCACAAAGTCAAGACACGCCTTTTTCCCCACTTCCTATCTCATTTAAGTTTCATTAAATGCAGTCTGCCCCCTTGTCAGACACGCGTCACTTCCTCATTTTCTCGGAGTATAATAAATCCAGTGGGCCTGCAAATTAATGGCCCAAAACATTCCTCCAACAAACCCTACTTAATCCCGCTCAGAACCATCTCATCAGCTTTTCCGCCGTTCTATATAAAAATTATTTCACTCTCTCTTCTCACTTTACACAATTACAGTAAAAAAACCCGCCATTTTCGCTCTGCACCAAGCTTACCCATCAACAACTGTCTCAGACTCAATCAACGATCCACAGCTCGCCAAAATGCGTAAGTCCCTAAATCTCTTCTACAGAAATTTTAATTTCATTGCTGATATTATAGTCGCGCATGCTGAGATGTGTTTGTTCTGTGTTATCCCTCCCCGATTTTGTCTACTTTATAACAAAACTAGAATCTCCAAATACTAATTCATCCAACTCAGCACTCTCCCCTGATTCCAAACCCACCGAAAACTCCTTTATTATTGAGAAAAGACCAAAATAACTAGCCTTACCCTCCTCTGGCCTTCTCGACGAGCCAGAGGGCGACGTTAATTGGTCGAAACTTCAAGCGCAAACCATAGCCCATACTACGGCTCAAGCCTTTATGGACCACATCTCTGAAACCCCATCCTCTTCATCACTAACCCCTGCACATGTCCCAGAGGGTATCCCTCTACCCAAATCCAATAAACCTCCACCCTGCGAACACTTTAGAGAAAATCCAGTGACTCTAGCCCACGCCTTATCCATTGACGACCTACCTTCCTCATCTCGTACAACCAAAGAAACCAAACACAATTACTGGCTACTTCCTAACACAAAGAAATTAGAGAAATTTAAAATAATTCTTAATCTTCCGGAGACCGCCAAGATGGTCCTGCCTGACAGTCCGCAAGTAGACCCTCTGCGACCTCCTCCTAACCACATCACCCTTTTCGACACATTACTAGTGGCAGGATTTAGATTCCCAGCCTACCCGTTTTACCTTCAAGTTTCTACCTTGTACAAAATTTCCCCTTTGCAGCTAACCCCTAACTCCATGAAATATCTAGCAGGATATCTTATATTATGTAAATATTATAACGTTCAGCCCGACGCGGGCTTTTCCATTTTTGTTTTCAAATTAAGTACCAACAAAACTCTTTTTACCTCTCCTCTCGCTCGGGATTAGCTCACTTTCTAATAAACCCTCCCAACAAAGTCCCCGAGTGGAGGAAGAACTTCTTCTTTATCCATAACACAGAAGACTGGCCCTTCTTGACCGCACTACAAAATCGTACCCCCAAACAATACAAGCCTCCTACCTCCAAAGAATGCCCTCGCCTATACAAAAAATACTCCGATCAGCTCAAGGAATGGAGTAAGCGCCCTTTCGATGTGGTACTTCTCACCAGTCGATCCGACATATTCCGTTACGTGGGCATCGATTCTCGCCCGGTCGAACCAGAATTCGCCATTACTGAATCAGACTTTGGTAGGTACTTTAGGTTCTATAATTACACTTTCTCACATATTATGGAAGCTGAATAATAACGAATTTCACATCTACTGCAGTTGCCTTTATCAAGAATTGTGCCGCAACTCGCTCGGAAGAAGAAAAGAAACAGCCCGCCTCACAATCTACAGCTCCTCCCGTCCCAGATCCTATCAATACCAACGAGGCCAATGACGAGGAGGAAGACGTCCAGCTGATTCAGCGGTCTGGCAAAAATAAGGGCAAGCGACCTCTCCAAGCTGCTCCTAAGAGCCCAGTGGCCAGGAGCCCAAGCCCTAGCCCGCCAGAGCAAAAACGCCGTCGTCTCCGTAAGGGCCCCGCGACGACCTCTGCCGGTACCTCCAATCTGAGCAAGGTGTTAGCCAAATGCGATAAGGCCGCGGATGTCGAAACCCTTCTCACCGAGCATACAATCAAACAGGTAAATACAGAAGAACCTTACTACTAATTCATCCGATCACTTATAAATGCTGACAAAATATCACGATGCAGCTAAAACCTCTGTTCACGAAATTTTCGGAGGAATTCGTAGCTCGTTCGGCAGAGAGCGACCTTCAAAAGACAATCGACGAGCTAACTGCCCAGGCAGAACAACAAACCCAACAGCTGTCACTAACACAGGGAAAATTGGACAGGACACTCCAGCTGGTGAAAGCTCGCGATGAGGAGGTGGCGATCTTGAAAAGCCAGAACAACAGCCTAAAGGATGAGGCAACCTGCATGAGTAACGAGCTAGACAAAAAGACTGAGGAGCTCGCCTTACAACATCAAAAGCTCCCAGAACTCATCCAAGCAGATCGCGAAAAAGGCGTATCCGAGGGCCAACAAAACTTCCTCCTCAGCGAGATCGGCAGGAAGTTCATTGATGCATACCGGCATGAGCTCATTAAGGCCTACGAAAAATCCTCTATTTACTTTGGACTGATGGCCAGTGGTGCGACTGAATGGGTTTTTAATACGGCCACCATGATTAAGGAGGAGGTTGCAGCCCTGAATGTCTCTTACTCCCCCAATGTCGATGCCCTTATTGACAAGCTAACACCCTTCACCAGCTTCAAGGGTAACTGGAAACAACCCATCGACACGAAGTGGTGGCTGTCTTGTCAAAACCGGGCGGCCGTGTCTGCAGGAGTACACGCCGAGCTGAAAACGCCTCTGGACGAGCTGCTGCCTGAGCCAGCACTAGCTATCACTTCTGCGCCCGACCCAACCACCACCTCTGAACCCGAGTTAACTCTCACAAGTCCCCCTGCTGCGACTTTCGCCACTAAAAAAAATGTGTAGAACCTTTATCACTTTCTAGCTCGCAAATTTTGTACGAACAATTTATCATGTTTGCTTGTTATCTATTATACTTGCTCTTGGTATCCATATAACTATTTAACTTTCACCACATAACCCTGCGATAAAAGTTCTCAAGGATAATAATCATACAGTAAACCACAGGATCCCAGTCAGATCGCAAACATAAAAACACATTAGCTCGCAGAAAAACACGTATTTCAACAAAACCATCCATCACAACTACGTAATCACAAAATAACTCGCCCAACTTTATTAATTATATTACTCAACTTTCTGAACAACTCGCGGGAGAAGTGCCCTCCAATCCAGAGTTACCTTCTCCCGCCACAATAAAAAAAAACACAACTCTTACTATCTCGCCTGGTCGGGAGAAGTGCCCTCCAACACAGAGTTACTTTCTTCCGCACCACAAATACTCACAAAACACCTTCAACAGCTCGCCCGGTCGGGAGAGGTGCCCTCCGATCCAGAGTTACTCTCTCCCGAACCACAAAACACAACATTTGCCACAAACACACACTCTCAACTAATTACAAGGTCGGGAGAAGTGCCCTCCAGTCCAGAGTTACCCTCTCCCGCACCATAAAACACAACACTTGCTGCCAACACACGCTTTCCACAAATCACAAGGTCGGGAGAGGTGCCCTCCGGTCCAGAGTTACCCTCTCCCACCTTAAAAACACTTACAAAAGCAGCACCCTTTACCAACTCGCCTGGTCGGGAGAAGTGCCCTCCGGTCCAGAGTTACCTTCTCCCACCTCAAATAACAATTTTTTTGTCAAACGAGCTTCATGCGGGAGAAGTGCCCTCCGGTCCAGAGTTACCTTCTCCCACCCCATAAAACACAACACTTGCAAAATCTTTCACCTCATCTCTTTCATACGAACTTTCTACGGGAGAAGTTCCCTCCAATCCAGAGTTACCTTCTCCCGCAATCCATCTTCTACGCATAATACTTTTTCAGGTGGCACACGTTCCAGCTTCATGGTAAAATCTTTCCCTCTGCATCTTCAAGTATATACGCACCTCCTCGCAATACCTTCGTTACCTTAAATGGCTCAATCCAATTCGGCTCCAACTTCTTAGTCATTTTCAAGGCATCAGCTCTCCTCCGCACCAGGTCGCCGACCTGGAAACAACGATGCTTAACCCGCTTATTAAAAGCAGCTTGTACTCTTTGTTTATAATGTTCAACTCGAGCTGCAGCTTTCTCTCGTATCTCATCAATTGTCTCGATTGCTCCTCGAGCTAATCTTTCGTTCTCCTCCACGCTGAATGTCATCAAACGCTGCGATCCCCCAACTATCTCGGTTGGAATGACTGCATCCATCCCATAAACCAAACTAAACGACGACTCCCCTGTGGTAGTTCGGGGAGTCGTTCGATAGGCCCAAAGGACAGACGCGAGCTCGTCTTCCCACAGTCCGCCCGCTTTCTCTAATCGCAGCTTAAGTCCCTGCACAATTATCCGGTTAGTAACTTCCACCTGCCCGTTAGCTTGTGGGTGCGCCACAGAAGCGAATCGCTGCTTCATCCCCATATCTTTGCACCACTTCTGCATTTTTCGCCCATTAAAATGAGTTTCATTGTCCGAGACTAACACTCGTGGTACTCCAAACCTGCAAAATATGTTATCAAAAATAAAATCCATGATGTGTTGCTCGCTTATTCCTATGACAGCCTCGGCCTCCACCCACTTTGTAAAATAATCAATAGCCACCACCAAATTTTCTTTATTGCCCGAAGTCTTTGGGAAAGGACCCACGATATCAATCCCCCATTGTGCAAATGGGCACGGCGAGTTCATGACCATCATCTCCTCTGCCAGTATATGAATAACCGGAGCATGCATTTGACACTTTTTACACGTCCGAACCAGCTCGCCAGCCATAGCCTTCATCCCAGGCCAAAAGAAGCCTGCTCGCAACGTAATACCTACTAGCGCCTTTCCCTTTGCGTGATCCCCACAATACCCTTCGTGTATTTCTTTCAATAACTCCAATCCATGCACTTTAGCTAAACACTTCAGAAGAGGTCCAAATCGTGACCTCTTATACAATTCTTCATTTATTGCATAGAAACGAGCTGCAACTCTGGCCTCCTTTGTTGTCAACTTCTCTGTACCTTCCTGCGCTTTTAGAAGAAAATCCCATACGGGCGCGCGCCAATCATCTTTATCCTCAATCTCCATAACCTCTTCGCCCTTTTCTATGCTACTATTGCCCAACTCCATCAATGTGACTCTACGAGTATCACACGTCCCTAGTGCTCCTGCTATCCAAGCGAGCTGATCTGCCCATGTATTTTCAGCTCGCGGCAAATATTCCAGCTTGAAATCTTCAAAACGCACCACCTCCTCTCGTAATTTACCCAAATACATCGCCATGCGTTCTTCTTTAGCCTCAAAGGAGCCATCAAACTGCCGAGCTACTAACTGTGAATCTGTATACGCCCACAACTTGCGCGCTCCCAGCTCGTCTGCCATTTTAATTCCTGGTAACACAGCTTCATATTCAGCCTCATTATTGGACGCCTTATACCCCAATTTGATCGCAAACTCCAAATTTTCTCCGTCCGGGCTAGTTAACACAATACCCAGCCCTGCTCCTGAAGCCATAGTTGACCTATCTGTATACATGGTCCAGGCTTTTACTTCTTTATCCTCATCGACCTGATTTTCTTGCTGTCTTGGTCTTGCGACCTGTTGTTGGGGTGGACCTTCTGGTGGCGGCGGTGGCGGTAGCGCCCGCCCTTGCTCCTTCGGTTCTCTCTCTTTATAGATTACCTCTTTCAAATGCCCCGCCTTTATGAGTCTCTCTATCTCCTCCTTGAGGTGCCTGCACTTCTCGGTGAAATGTCCGTAGTTATTATGAAACAAACAGAAAGAGGTAGTTCTGGGATGAGTAGGGATGGGTGTGCGATCCTCTGACCACCTTATAGCATCAGGTACCAAACGCTCCATAATACTGAACACTCTAGCTTGTGAATACGCTAGCGGTGTGAAATCATCTTCTCTCCAATTTTGCATATTTTCTTCCGACCTCTTACTAATCCCGGAGCTCGTGTTTAGGAACCCACGCATTATCCTTCTTGGTTCTCTTCGTAATTCTCTTCGAGGCCCATTATCAGCCCTATCCACAACCTCCCTGTTAAAACATGCGCGATACTCATCCTCCGCCTCTTCCACTTGCACATACTTATGACATCTCGCTAACACCTCATCGTAAGTTCGCGCTTCTTTTTTGACCAGCGACTTGCGCAAGTCCTCCCTTCTCAATCCCTGATGTAGGGCTCCGACCTTCATCTCATCAGTGGCAGCGGGCACCTCCAAAGTAGCGCTGGTAAATCTATTAATGTATTGTTTCAATGTTTCATCAGGTCGCTGCACCATAGTAAAGAGCGACTGCGCTGTCTTCGCACTCTGCTTAACACTAGAAAACTGTTTCAAGAAGGCAGCTCGCAACACCTGGTAACTAGTAATTTTTCCCCGCGGGAGCTGGTAGAACCAATTTTGTGCGATCCCCCTCAAGGTCGACACAAAAGCCCGACATGCCACGGCATCCGTGTTACTATGCAACAACCTTGCATTCTCAAAGAGCTGTAGATGTTCGACTGGATCCGTCACTCCTCGATATTGTAACTCCAAGGCCTTATAATTCTTAGGCAGTGCCGCGTGCATCATATCTTCTAAAAAGAGATGTCCTTCGTCTACATCAAATTTCTCCCCATCCATCCGCCTTTCTAATTTCAACATAGCCTCTTGCAAATCTATAAAGGCCTTGTTATGCGGCCCATATCGCTTTCCCCCTTTCCCTCCTTGAACACATTATCGCTCTTCTTGGTTTTCTCTTGAGACTCACTACCTGTGTCAGAGGTCGGAGTCTCGCTCTCACTATTATATTTATAGTGCCGTCGATTTTTCCTGTAACGACTTCACCTTACTTTCACTCCTTTCGCTCGTCGTTTACGAACATGAGAGCCTACGGATGAGGTGGAACTAGAAGCATCCCCCTTTCTCAGCGTACTCCGTCCTCTCTTACGAGACAATCTTTTCGACATAGATTTCTCGCCCCGCTCTACTTTCCTAACCGCCGACTCCTCCTTCTCGCTATGAGATCTACCGCCTTTTTCCTTCCCCGTACTCAACTCGCTCGCTAAGTACCTGCGTAACTCCTCCTGTTTCTCTATCGGCACGAAATCCATAAGTCCATCCAAAAAACCTTTTCTACTCTGACAGGGTTTATCCTTCAGTAAATCTTCCCCGTCTTTCACCTCTACATGAATCGCCTTTTGCGCCTCCGCCTCCGGTGTTTTCATCTCCGCGTCTTCTGCCAACCTTTTTTCCTCACGCTTCCTGGGGGAAAGCGGTGGTGTGTTATCGGTGCCTTGGACAACTGGATCCACCTGAGGAGGCATTTTTCCATCCCTTGCCACGTCATTTTCGTTAATGTCCGCCAGTCTATTCTTCTTGTTGTTCGACAGAGAACCGTAGTATAATGTCCTCGGAATTATGTTGCTATCCTTCATGTTTTGTTTACGAAATCTCTCACGCCTTTTGCTCAAGGACTCGATGTCCCTCTTTCCCACAGACGGCACCAATTTGATAAGTCCAAAAAGTTGGGCTACCAAATAAAAGGGGTACTAACCTCAAAGAGAGATCAGCGATCTGAAATTGCTTCCAAACTCGTCACAACGACCCGCCAAGCCCTCCGCGAATCTCCTGGCAACCTAGTTGGTCCTGCAAAATAACGCCCCGAACGGGCCGGACTTCGAGCCCGTTAAGGCCCTCCGACGCTTAAGTTAATAAGCGAAAAACACTCAAACCTTCTCTTTTCAACAATAATGCAATATAATGATATCATAAGTTTAGAATAATGAGAGGTATGCTCCTCCTTTTATAGAGATAAGAGAAGTGCCCTCCAAGCCAGGGTTACCTTCTCCTACCATAATTCCACAACTGTCTCAAAATTAGGATTCCTCCTATATGTTAAGTTCCCATAAACAATAAATCTCTCATTAAATTAATAGAATAGGCATGGGCCCATTATTCTTTCCATAACCTCATAAACCATTCACACTAAGCCCGCAGGCTTGATATTCACAAAACCCATAATTGAGCTCAAGTACACAGCTCAAACCACAAGAGGTCACGACCCTATATGAGAACTCATCCCCATACTACAGGTCGCTACTCTACACAAACCAGCTCGCTCACTTTCTAAGGACACAACACAGCTCGCCCACCTCCCAGGAGGAACGCCCTCTCCTAAAAATGAGGTCGCTTATCACGAATAACCTTATACAACAAATAATATCACACACAGATATTTTGGTCCGCATCAGCTGGTTTGAGCTATATTTATATATATGTCCAAAATGAATCGGACTTACTTTTACCCTAGCCCGAGAGTGTCAACTAGCATTCGGATGACCCGACGCAATTTAGACATAAATATATGATTTTGGATGGAAGAAAAATGGTTACCAGAGTGTTCGGGCCGACCCGATTGTCTGTGTTGGCATAATGACTCGCGGAAAGGTCTTTTTTGCCACCTAGATTTGTATTTGTATATATAGAACTTTAATATTAATCTATCTATATGCCATTTACAATTTTTAAAATAATAGGGGAACTTATTGATACAGCATCAAGTATTCAAACTGACATGCATACAGAGGAAATGAGAGTCGGGTCGGCAAAGTAAGACTTCTTAAGGGTGTGTATTAATGGATTTTCGGTTGTATGGATTACGTATGAATTTGCGTCAAGTGTAAAGTGGAGATGGCCTAAGACTAACTCCAAAAAACTGCCTGTCAAACTCCCTAAATCTCACTTCCTAAAATAATTCTCTCTATTATTTCAAACTTTCTAATGCACTCCCTACTTTAGGGACTCCCTATTCTAATTTTATTCCAACAGACTCACTATTAATAAACTCTTTATCATACATTTATATGGAGTCAATTTAAAAATTAATGATAATACTAATAATAGGGAGCCATGTTTTACTCTCTATATGTAGGGTGCTTGAATAAAATGTAGGGAGCTCCTAAATTTGAGGAGTCCTTATAAGGAGGGTGTTGGAGCGAATTTCATTATTTTGACTCCCTAAATTGGTTAAGAAGCCATTATATGAAGTCTCTTGGAGATGGTCTAACAGGTCGGCTAAAGGTACGGTGAACTTTTATAAACCTATAATGAGATGAATATGATCAATGAGCCCAGACACTAATAATGGAGAAAAAAGCCTACGATAAATATGGTATTGAGGATTATTAAGGAGACGAAAACCTTAAATTGGGGAAAGCATTTCTCCTATCTATATAAAGAGGCAACACAGCTGAATTCTACTAAGTTGATTTCATCTTACTTTCTAACTATTTATTTTCTATAGTTTAAAAGGTACTGTCTTAAGTATTGGATTACCTACGTCCAGGGGCGGATCTACACATTACTTTGAGGGGGCCATGGCCTCCCCAAAATTTTCCAAAAACTTATAATACTATATAGGATTTTTTGTTTATTTCGTAATATATTTAATGGCCTCACGGAGTATATCAATAGTTATTTTGGGTTGAAACCTATAATATTGGCAACATACATGGTTTAACTCCTAATCTCTTTTATTTTTCTTTTTTCCCCTTTTTTATTTCTTGTTTCTCCTCTCTCTCTCTCTCCCTCTCTCTTTCTTTTTATTTTTCCGTCTTTTATTTTTATTTTCTCGCCTTTTTTCTTATTTCTTGTTTCTCCTCTCTCTCTTTCTTTTAATTTTTTTTTCATTTTTCCTTTATTTTCCCCTTTCTTTTATTTCTTATTTCTCTTTTCTCTCTCATTAATTAGCAAAAGCAATAACAAGTAAATATACTCCTCGTAAAAAAATACGTCATTTTTTTTTTACAACACTTTATTTTTTTTTTACATTTTAATATGTGGCCTCCCCAAACATGAAATCTTGGATCCGCCCCTGCCTACGTCGGAGCAATTCGGCTTGGATTATTGTGCAGATTATTTGTGCTCGAAAAAGAAGTTCGAGAAGTTTCGACAAAAAATGAACCAATCTTTTTTATCGCATCAGTCACAACTACTATTATCCACAACTACTATTATCCGTAGGGGCGGATCTACCTTGAACCATGAGGGGGCCACACCCCCCCCCCAAATTCCAAAACCTTAATATTATTTATGATTTTTCTTTATTTGTAATTATACATAAAATGGCCTCTCATAATGAACAAGTTTGTATTTTAGTCTAATGGTTTGTGCATCTAATTTTTTCTCCATTGTTCATGGTTCAACTCCCACCTCTAAGCCCATTTTCCCTTCTTTTTTTCTTTCTTTTTATCCACTATTTTTATATATCATTTATTCTTCCTTTTCCTCTCTTTTTATTTTCCTCTTCATTAATTAAATTTTAAAACAACAATATAGAATTAAAAACACCACCACTCTCTTTCTTTTTATTTCCAAAGAAACTTGAGGCATTTATGTATTATTATTTCTGCAGCCGCAGTTAATTTTTTAATTAGTAGAACAGTGGGTTTCAACATACATTTAATGCTCTCGAGTACCAGAAAAA
>BMAC01000453.1:671074-721093 GCA_014905375.1 Phtheirospermum japonicum
CCGTTTTTCTGTATTTCTTTATCCTTCTTTCTTCTTTCTTTTTATTTTCTCTTCTCGTTAATTAACTTTAATATATATATATATTATATATTTATATATATATATATATATATATATATATATATAATTAAAAAAAAACCACCCATTTCTCTTCTTTTTTTTTCCTCACCTTTTTTCCCCCTATTCTCACTAATTAATGGTACCAACTTAGAAATAAAAAAAAAATGAAAAAAAAAATAAATAAATAAATCTCTGGAGTTATCATGGAAAACTTTTCATCTAAAAAAGCAGGTGTGTAAAGAATGAGATTGACTTGTGCGTTGAGCGTAACTGCAGTCCTAAATCCTAGTTAATTAATGAATATTATAATTTAAAACTGTCGAGCAAATAATCATTGTATGTTTGAAAATAGGACTGTAATCCCTTCACTCACCAGACATTATATGACCCATTGTTGTGTACTTTCACGCTAGAATCCACACTTTTCTATAAAGAATTAAAAAAAAATCCAATTATTATCATTAGAAAGGTGCACTCGCACTCCGTGTCCCTTAATAATACTAAATAACAGATAAATATATATAAGTATAAAATATATTATTAAAACTACTACATGAATAAGATAATATATAATGTAGATAGGTGCATTTGGCATGGTGCATCTATATGATGTTATATTTATATTATTTACGATAATATATATTAGTTCTGTGTGATCATTTGTATGTGTGTGTATAGTGATACATGATTGTTATATTTGTTAAATATTATTGTTGGTAACATAAACATTTATCATCGATGTACTATGAAAACTCACCAAAACATCAAAGAAGGCAAAAGTTTCATTGTTGAGTAAAGCTGCTCAATTCAGAATACATTTACAAATGGTGACAAAGGCATTAAATAAGGTTGCAGAGCATAGAAGGAGCCACTTGACCTAGACTCGTGTAAACTAGCTAAAGGCTGCATAAAAATCTAAATAACAGATCCTTAAAGATAACAGAAATGCTAAGAACATGTCGTTGACAGCTCATGTTAGCTACAAGACAAACGGGCAACTGGCTAGATGATCACGTATGTATGACAGCAGTATGAAGTGAGCAGACGTATGCAAGTCCATATATTTCAACAGCCTCCCTCAATTTGAACCTGGTGAAGGAGAACATTTAACTTGGACCTGAACCAGGTGAATGATTGATCAGCCAGGGGCTTAGTCAGTATATCTGCAGTTTGATCCATAGAAGGAACATGATGAACTTTGAACAAGCCTTTATTAACTTTATCTCGAACAAAGTACAAATCCAATTCAATTTGCTTGTCTTTGGAATGAAGGACTGGATTTGCAGCAAGAGCCTCCGCACCAATGCTATCAGTCCAAATGACTGGAGTTGTCTTCAAGGGAAACTACATCTCTTTGAGTATGTATGTAATCCAAATAATATCAGTGGAGCAGTGAGCTAGGCTTCTGAATTCAGACTCAGTACTTGATCTAGAGATGGATTGTTGTTTTTTTGAACACCAAGTCACAAGATTTTGAACTAGGTAGATATAAAAACCATAAACTGACTTCCTATTATCCATGTCAGTGGCCTAATCTGAGTATGAATATTCAGTGATATCAAGATGAAGACTAGTGAGTTTGAGTCCATATGTGAGAGTGCCTACAAGATATCTCATTACTCTTTTTAGAGCCTTCCAATGAGGTTCAAGAGGATTGTGCATGTACTGACTTAGCTTATTTACACTGAATGTGATTTCAGGTCTTGTTATAGTAATGTATTGTAAGGCTCCAATTATACTTCTGTAAGTAGTAACATTTGCATTGTTCCTGCCAATGTACTTGGAAAACCGAGTTTTGGGTCCCATAGGTGTATCTATCCCTTTTGCCTTGGACATACCAAATTCTTCCGCAAACACTTGATAAATTGACCTTGAGAGGGATGTAGTTGACCTTGAGCACTGTGTTTGACTTCAATTCCCAAGAAGTGATGTATGACTTGACTCCTAGATCTTTTAAGGCAAACCTTTGATTTAAACTTTGAATGAGAAAGCTTATTTCCGTATCAGCATTTCCTGTGGCTATGATGTCATCAACATATACTAGGACAAGAATGTAGCTTTAACCCTTGATTTTGAAGAACAAGGAGGGATCAGCTTTTGAACCTTGAAACTGTAAGTTGAGAAGTTCTTGCTTGAGCTTGCAATACTAAGCTCTTGGAGCCTGTTTCAGTCCATATATAGCATTTCCATGTTTGCAGACAAGATTATGATTATCTTGACTTTCAAAGCCTGGTGGTTGTTGCATGTAGATATACTGCTCCAAATCTCCATTAAGAAAGGCATTGTTAACATCTAACATCCTTATTATCTAACTTAAAGTCACGGTAAAAGCAAACAAAACAATTCTGATGGTGATGGATTTAATGACAAAACTAAAGGTCTCTTGATAGTCAACTCCAGGATTTTGAGTGTAACCATTAACCACTGATCTGGCTTTATATCTAGCAAGAGTGACATCAAAGTTCCTACTGATCTTGTAAATCCATTTGCATCCTACAATCGGTTTGTTTGATGGATTAGGCACCAAGGTCCAGGTTTTTTTCATCAATATTCAGCTTGCATAGCCTCCCTCCAGTTTTCCAATTAAAAGGCCTCCTTCTCTGAGGATGGTACTACCTCATTGTTGACTGAAATAAGAGCCTTGGGCTTAAAGATACCTACTCTTGACCTTGTTACCATGTGATGTTTAGGTTTAGGAGATAGAGTAGAAGACTGTCTATTATTGTCAATTTGAATATCAACAACAAGAGGTATGGTGCTTGCACTTGTCAAGGGAGAGTAAGTTTTAAGAGTGTGATCACTGGGTAAGGAGGTACTATGAGATGGAGAAATTTGGCTTGTTGAATGTGAAACAGGAGGTTTTACTACTATTATTATAGGAGGAGTCGGTACTTTATAGGACTCTGGGGTGACAGAATTAGTTTTCTTTGAGAGTTTGTTGAGGTAAGGAAAACTGGTCTCTTCAAACAAGATGTGTCTGGTTATAATCATTTTTCCTGAAGGTAAAAGGACCTTGTAGACTTTGTAGCTGTCATAATATCCAATGAAGGTAGAAGACAAGGATCTGAACTGAAGTTTGTGTTTGTTAAGAAGTCTGATATAAGGATAGCAAAGGCATCCAAACACCTTGAGCTGAGTATAATCTGGTGGAGTTGAATACAAACACTGGTATGGAGATTTAGGTAGCCTATTAATAAGATACATAACTGTTCTGAAAGCATCAATCCAGTAGAAGTGTAGTACACCAGACTGGGCTAAAAGTGCTAAGGCTACCTCAACAATGTGTCTGTGCCTCCTTTCAGCAAGGCCATTTTTGTGGAGTATAGGGACAAAAGATTATGTGTTGAATGCCTTGATAATGTAAGAAGGGATCAAAGCTTAGGAACTTTGTACCACCATCACTTTGGAGAGTTTTAATCCTAGTTTTGAACTGATTTTCCACTAACTTGCTGAATTGGATGAATGCAGAGAGAGACTCCCTTTTTGTTTTCAGAAAGTAAGTCCAAGTGTATCTTGTATACTGATAAACAAAACTGATGTAGTACCTGTGATTAGAGTAAGTATGCACTGGTGATGGTCCCCACAGATCACTGTGAACTAGTTCAAAAGCATGAGTGTATGTAGTGTGAGATTTAGGAAAGGGTAACTTATGTATTTTGGATTTGCAGCAAGCATCACACAATGGAAACTTGTTGTTATTATCATAAAACGACAAATTACAAGACTTCAGAATACTTTCAACAATCTCACTAGCAGGATGTCCTAATCTATGATGCCAAACACACATGTTTAGTCTTTTTGGAAATAAAGAAACATTAACTAAGGGTTGATTCATCATCAACTTATCTACAGCAGCAGCCTTATTGAAAACAGTAGAGAAATTAGCTACTTTAGACATCTCTTGATCTTCCTTGGTTCTGAATTCAAACTGATAAAGTCCATCTTTAAGTTTCCCTTGGAGTAGAGGTGCCCCCGTAGCTTGATCGTTAACAATGAAAAAACTAGGATGAAACTCAAAGAAGACAACATTATCTTGAGCAAATTGAGATACACTCATGAGGTTTTTAGTGATGCAGGGGACAAGTAACAGATTCTTGAGATGAAATACAAATGCACAATGAGGGGAATTAAGTTTAGTGTTACCAATGTGTGTAATATCCAAACCTATTCCATTTCTCATGTGCAGCTTATATGAACCTTGATATTTATAAATGGTGTTGAAATTTGATATGTCATATGTTACATGATTTGTAGCTCCTGAGTCTCGAAACCAGCTCAAGGTGTCTGAGATGATAGAAGTGTTATCTTGACTTTGAGCAGCAACCATAGCAGTAGGATTGTAGTTCCTATTATTGAACTGTCTTGAGCCTTGATTCTGACTTGAGGAATTAGGAACAAAGTTTAGATCACCTCTATAATAACATTTCTCAGCAGTGTGATTTTTGTAGTGATAAATCTGACAAGTAACTTGTTATAGGTGTTTCTACCTCTTCCTCTTCCTCTACCTTGACTATGAGCTCCTTTAGAATAATTTCCTCTTCCTCTAGTATTTTGATAAGAGGTGTAATTTTCTCTTTTGTTGCATTAAAAAGCTAGATTGGCAACTAAGGTGCTACTATCATCAATTATAGTAGGATTAATAGTTCTAATTCTGTTCTCAAAGCTCAAAAGAAGAGCACTCACTTAATTCACAATAAAAAGCTCAGTTCTAGAAGTAACTGACACAACCACAGAGTCATACTCACCATCAAGGTTAGAAAGTATATGCATAACTTGATTTGAATCTGAGACTCTCTGACCAGTAGAGGCTAAGGCATCACAACACATTTTTACCTTATTGAGATATTCTCTGATGGAAAGATTACCTTTTTTCACTATGGATAGCTGCAATTTGTACTGCATCTGCCTAGCTAAGGCTTGACTAGAGTAGTTTGTCTCCAAGGCTTTCGACATCTGGTGAGAGGTATCTAATCTAACCATGAGCACCAACAGGCCTTTTGATAAGGATGATAACAACCATGAAGCTATAAACTGATCTTGTCTTTGAGAAGCAAGGAACTCTGGATTCAAGACTAAAGCATCAGGATTTTCTATGCTCTTAATGAGCTTCTGATGGATAGAAATAGATCCTTACAGCTATAAGGACTTGTTGTTTCCATATGAGATAATCTGAGTCTGAAAGTTTGGTTGTGAGTAGCTGAGAGTGAGGCTAAACTATTTGCAGGCTTGCATTTGTGTTAATGAGAACAACATTTGAAGAGGTTGGTGTTGATGATTCAACCATGACAAAAGCGAACAAGATTAATAAATAAAAGGTGTGACATTAGCACCAAAGACATGTTCAGAAACCTACTCTGATACCATGTGAAAACTCAGCAAAACATCAAAGAAGACAAATGTTTCATTGTTGAATAAAGCTGCTTAATTCATAATACATTTACAAATGGTGACAAAGGCATTAAATAGGGCTACAGAGCTTAGGAGGAGCCCTTTGACCTAGACACGTGTAAGCTATCTAAAGGCTGCACAAAAACTTAAATAATTTATCCTTAAAGATAACAGAATATGCTAAGAACATGCTAACACCATTGACAGCTCATGCTAGTTACAAGACAAATTGGCAGCTGGCTAGATAATCACATATGAATGGCGACAGTATGAAGTGAGCAGACGCATGCAAGTCCATAAATTTCAACACATACTTATATTATCGTATAAAATATCTATATTCCATCGAACAGAACATATTATACAATCAAACAGAAGGGACCGGGTGCACCATACTTTTAGACGCACTTGCACATAATATACATATACCATTATACATAAAGAATCGGGTGCACCTTGCAGAGTGCACCCGAGTGCATCTAATAAATTGTCAGATTACATCATACATATAAATATATTAAATAACATATAAGATAGATATACAATATTATATATACTAGTTTAAGACCCGTGTATTACACGGAACTTATCAAAAGATAAATATCAAATATTAGTGATAATTACAGAATTTTAAATCTAAAATAAAATTTTAAAGAATGTATTTCCAACCAATGTCTTGTACATGTCTAATCTATTTATTAATTATTACAAATATTAAATTATCTTGTATTTGATATTTAAATTAAATTTGTTAATAATTTTAGTCATATACTTATAAAATTTTGAAATATATCACATTCTAAATCCATGTCTAATATCTATTTACCAATTATTATTATTAAATTATTTTATATTTTAATTCTTATAATATTTAATTAATAATTATTAATTACATACTTTGAGATATTCAAAAGATGTCCTACTCTTAACCCGTGTTTCATTTTACTGGTGTCCGAATAATATTTATTTATTATTATTACATAATTTATTATTTTTATGTTTATATTGAATAAAATACTAATATTAAGTTACATACTTAGATTATTGCAAATAACTCATATTTTACCTATACTGAATATTTGAAACTGCAAAAAAAAATATTTTAAATTATATTATCAATAGAACTTATTAATTATTTCATAATAATTTTTTTAATTAAAATTATTTCATATGTAATTTATCTTTTATTAAAATAATTAATATAGATCTTATCTACTAATTATATATGAGTAATTTATATTTTTTTATTAGGAGAATCAATACTAGTTTAGATTTTATCTACTAATTATATATGACTTATTTATATTTTTATATTAGGATAATCAAAGTATTGAATAAGAGAGAATATAATAAAATAAAAGGATTAAATTAGGCATGATATGATCAAAGGAAAGTATTAAGTTAGACAAATATTAGACTCGAATGACACATAAGCAACTGAAGCAGCAAAATCTTTTATTTGTCGAATGAAGCATACGAAGCAGACATATCAGTTAAAAGGATTATATATATATATATATATATATATATATATATATATATATATATATATATATATATATATATATATAAAATTAGATCTAAAACCCATAATTGACCCTAGGTTCAGCATATAAGGACATGGTTCTCATTAAGAAAAAAAAATACTAACGATTGTATACAAAAAGTATCGCAAATTTCGTCTATAAACTGCAAATTCAAAAATTTAAATTGAAACTCAAATGTTCAACAAATCATAACTTTTTCAAATTTTATTCATTTTGAATGAAATATATATCAAATTAATCACATTCTCAAGATCTACAATTTAAGATACATATTGCATATTTTAAAATGTAATATATATATATATATATATATATATAATTAAATTAAAAAACTGGACTGATTTTAGCACTACAGTACTGTGTAAAAAGCACAATGAACCTGGACATATAATTGTACTGTGCAATATTAGATCTAAGGCCAGGATTAGTCCCTAGGTTCACATTTAATGACGGGGTTCTCATTTGAACTCAATCCTATATATATATATATATATATATATATATATATATATATATATATATATATATATATATATATATATATACTAAGAAAAATGTGGTACAAGATTTTAGGGAATTAGGTAAGATACAATAATTAACTCATAGTATATTTATCAGCTTATAGTGGTTCTTAATTATAACCAAAAAGTCTAAACGACTTTATTTAAGACTGAAGGCAGTACTAAATACTACAAGAATAAATAAACCATCCAAATGTACCTGTCAAGATTTACCCTTTCAATGTATTCGATGCAAATGCATCGTAAATAATTAGACACATATAATCTTTGAATGTATTGCCATGAATAATACAGCTATTGTTACAATGTTTGCCTTTTATGTGTATTTTATCTTACCGCAAGTGTACGGTGTGGATTTAGTACATAGCGAGTAAGGTCAAAGTTCACAAGAATCGATATTGATTTGAAATTTTGATAAGTAGTATAATAGATAAACTAGCTTTATCTAAACGAACAGAAAATATGGTGTGGATTTTGTTTACAAATGGCAAACATAAAATAAATAATTATATGAATTAAATCACAATTCACCAAGATCAAGAGCCGATAGAAATAAATTGAGAAATCAAATGATAAAGAAATAATAAATCAAGTATTGTTGTGATTCAATTCACTATAAGTTAATCACAAGTACATTTTAAACCTTCTCTCGAATGTAATTAAACCGTGGATTCTAATTGTGAGACATGTTGTCAAATCACACTTAGATATCTAAAAGGCTTTAAATATTTAAAAGACTTCACTTCTAATCTCAAACCTCTCGATTTTTATTGATTAGAATATTTCATGTTTGAAAGCTCAATTGATATATCTCATCTCTCATGTTTTCATTCATCAAAACTAGTTGTTATAAAATGTTGTCAATTGATTACAACTATATAAGTATAATACGGCATCAATCAGTTGTGCAGTGATGAAATCAAACATAAAAATAGCAAAAGGATCATACTCGATTTATAAAAAATTTCAAAATATCAATTATTCATTTTTTATAAACCCCATAATATGATGAAATTAGATAGACATATTCAAAAGATTAATTAGATAATTCATCAAACACATGATAATCATAAGAAAAACTAAGAAAAGATGAAATCGTAGGGATTCTGGAGGGTCCTTTGATCTTCGTGTTCTAAGCGTTTTCTTCTTTGAATCACTCTATCACTCTAACTCACTCTTAGAATTATTTCTCAGCTCAACGGGTGATGCTTGATGTTGAATGATGAATTTGAACAGATGTCTGTCCCATTTTTATAAGTAAAAAAAATGAAGATCCAGCATTTAAACCGGATAAGTAGGGGTTCCTGGACCATAAAAATGGCATGCAGTGGCGGATCTAGTCGCGATCGTAAAGAGGGTTGCGACTGGGTTTATGGACCCCTTTGACTCATTGACTAAGTCGCCTTCTCTAATCTTGGCCCAATAAACTCTTATCTTCATTATCCTCAGTTCAATCTTTCATCATTTGCATATTTGTATTTTTTAAAGCCCAATTCTTCCAAAACAACTTCTAAAATCCTACAAATTAATATAAAAAGTAATAAATATGTAATAACATCCAGATAATAGGAATTAAAGTAAAAAATATGTTAAAAATATATAAATATTAGTTGAGACCTAATTAAATAAGTTTCAATATGTGCGCAGAAACCGTGTTTATCAACTCCCCCAAACTTAAAGATTTGTTCGTTCTCAAATAAACAAAAGATAAGAAATAAACACGAGTACGAGCATGGCAAAAATAATGATGATATATTTGCTTCAGAAGTATCATTTATCAAAGTGTAAACACAAAATCAATCAAAACACCTTTTTTACTTTAACTTCTTGCTCCAAATCAATGATCCTCATAATTGTAAGTTTTTCACTCATCACACAAGTTTTTAATTGGGATGTGTATGCGCTCAATGTCAAATCAATACGGGCACTCTAACATAAGCTTATAAATTATTTGTCTCTCCGCTGCTCTATGACAGATAAGAATTAAATATAGATTTTATTAATGTAGGCTCTTTAAGGTATGTGATATTTGGATGAAAGTGATTATAATGAGAACTAACAGTTAAGAATACCATAACTACCCTCTAATTTAAACACTTGAAACTTTTTAAAATGCATCACCTTATCTAAATCTAGAGTTTTGAAAAACATAGCCTTTATAACATATGCTCTCAACGAACCCAATTATATTCTAAAATTACTAAATTTATTTTTATTTACTTGAAGCATTTTTAGACTTTTCTTCTTATTAACTAAACTAAAGATAAACATAACCTTTATGGAATAGGCTTTAAACTCCTATCATCAAAGTTCATTTTTATAAAGAACTTTCACGCCTCACAAAAAGATAAACCATTACACCAAAGTTAACCAACATAAATTTTATTATAATCTTTATAAGGCTTTTTGAGAGCATAAAACGAGCTCGTGACTAACAAATAATGGGAATAAAAAGATCAACGAGGCTAACTAGAGATTATTTAATTTAGTATCTTTTATATATGGATATTTCTGAAATCGAGTTTCAAGAAAAAAAAGTTATTTTTTAATAATTTATCACTCAAATATCACAAGCATACGTTTTTATAAATATAGATAATTCTTGAAAATCAGCTCATGCTTATCGTATCATCAATTATTTTCCAAAAAGTCCATACAAATGCATATTCCATCAAATGAATCAAATATAACCACATGCTCAATTATCCACAAATACCACTTTCTAACAAAGCAATTAAACATGCAAATAAATAAGAAAGTAAGAAGAAAAGTGACTCAGCTGGAAGATGATAAAAGAAGATGAGATTAAACTCACAATTTTATTCAAAATAATCTGCCCTTTCAAAGTAACATAGCAGGGATTTAAATAGTAAAACTTAAAAGTAGATTAAATGAATCCAACTCTAAATTTAAGATAAGCATACAAAGGATTTATTAATTAGGTGCATGTATGACTCTTCTCCATCAGGTGCATGTATGCCCAGGTACATGTATTAACCATTGGTCTCTTCTCCATCATTCCCTCCCCCGTCGGAAAGATTCGGCCTCGAATCTGAATGGGTCTCTTCTCCAGCATAAGGAAACAGATGCTTGATATTGAAGACGGCGGAAGTCCGCAAATTAGGTGGGAGGCGGAGGCGATAAACATTCGGGTTTATTTTTTCTATGATCTCAACAGGACCAATTTTCCGAGATGCGAGTTTGTTATATTCGTTAGTTGGGAAGCAATCTTTGGTTAGGACTGCCCATACAAGATCACCGATTTCAAACTCCAGGTGGCGACGCTTTCCATCCGCATATTGTTTGTAGCGAGCATTTCTCTCAATAAGGCGAGAACGAGTAGCTGCATGTATGGACTGAATATCACCCCAAAAGGACGAGGCACGATTATCGATACGCACTCCAGTTGGCAGTGGTATGAGGTCGATGGGACCGCGAGGAATACCTGTGCTGCGGTTTATGGCTGAATTATGGGCAAATTATGATTGGCTCAACTTCATATCCCACGTCTTGATGTGATCCCCAACCAAACAACGAAGGAGATTACCTAAAGAACGGTTCACTACCTCAGTTTGATCATCTGTTTGCGGATGGTAGGCACTACTAAAGTGAAGCTCTGTATTCGCGAAACGCCAGAGGGTAAGCCAAAAGTGACTAAATAAATGAGTGTCCCTATCCGAAACAATGGAAGTGGGTAATCCATGCAAGCGATAGACATCACGGAAATATAGTTGAGCAACGTGGAGAGCGTCCGTCGTGCGTTTGCATGGGATGAAATGGAACATTTTACTGAACCTATCAACCACCACAAAAATAGAGTCAAAACCTCGTTGAGTACGAGGTAAGCCAAGGACAAAGTCCATGCTAACACCGAGACACGGGCCATCCGGAATAGGCAATGGCCGGTAAAGGCCGGCATTGGAAGCGGAGCCCTTTGAAACTTGACAAGTGTGGCAATGTTCAACATATCGTGCTACATCACGTCGAAGAGATGGCCAGAAGAAGCGGTCTTGAAGGAGGTTAACCGTACAGTCTCTGCCTACATGGCCAACACCATGGAGTTCCGTGATGAGGCGGTGTCGCAGGCTGCAGGAGGGAATACATAGCCTGTTGCCAAAAAAGATGAACCCATCCGATATCGTGAATTTTGATGTATCCCCACCTTGAACTTGTGAAAGTACCTTTGAAAAAAAGGATCAGTAGCGTAAAGGGTTGTAAAATCATCGAACCTCGGAACAGAGACTTTCATTTCCACAAGCAAGGCAGAGCGACGACTAAGCGCGTCTGCGACACGATTTAAGGAGCCTGATTTATGACGAATGACAAAGTTAAATTGTTGTAGATATGATGCCCAAGAAGCGTGGCGAGATGACACATTATCTTGACTGGACAAGTACTTTAGAGAATCGTGGTCCGTGAACAAGACGAACTCTCGATGAAATAGGTAATGACGCCAATGTCGGACTGCTCGAACGACTGCGTAGAACTCCACATCGTAGGCACAATAACGAGAACGAGGGCCTGTGAATTTCTCACTGAAATAAGCAACAGGGCGACTGTCTTAGCTAAGAACCGCACCTATGCCCACTTTTGACGCGTCACTGTGGAGTTCAAAAGGAGTGTTAAAGTCTGGCAGGATCAAAATAGGTGCTGAAATAAGTTTTTGTTTGATGCAAGTGAACTCATTTTCCGCGGCTTCAGTCCAATGGAAATTCTTGCCCTTTATGCAATCTGTAATCGGGGCCATAATTGAACTAAAGTGGTGGATAAAACGTCGATAAAAAGAGGCGAGACCATGAAAGCTTCGGACAGCAGTGATAGACGTGGGCGTAGGCCAATCTCGAATAACCTCTATTTTGGAATCATCAACTGAAATTCCTGCTGATGAGATACGAAAACCCAGAAAAATAACATAATAAGTGAAGAAGACACACTTATGTGGGGCCCCATAAAATTTTTCCTCTCGGAGGATCTGAAGGACTTGGCGTAATTGCTCCACATGGGTTGCTTTGGATTGGCTGTAAACAAGAATGTCATCAAAATAAACGACAACGCAAGTTCTAATAAGTGGGCGGAGAGCTTGATTCATAATTCGCATAAAAGTGCTTGGTGCATTAGAAAGGCCGAAAGGCATGACCAGCCACTCAAACAAACCTTCTCTAGTCTTGAAAGCTGTTTTCCATTCATCCCCAGGTCTGATCCGAATTTGGTGGTAACCGCTGCGTAAATCAAGTTTTGAGGAAACCTTGGACCCACACAATTGGTCAAGTAAGTCTTCCAAGCGAGGTATAGGAAATCTGTATCGAACTGTAATTTTATTGATCGCTCGACTATCAACACACATACACCATGATCCATCTTTTTTTGGGGTTAGTAAGGCTGGTACGGCACACGGGCTCAAGCTCTATCGAATGAGGCCGCGTGATAACAAATCTTCGACTTGACGTCGCAGTTCCGCATGCTCTGTGGGGCTCATGCGATAATGGGGCCTGTTGGGTAATGGGGCTTCTGGGACGAGATCTATCTGGTGTTGAATATCTCGGAGAGGAGGTAGTGTTATGGGGAGCTCATCGGGGAAGACATCGGCGAATTCAGATAAGAGATGTTGAGCCACTGCGGGGGTGGTGGAAGAAAGGGAAACATCATGCGCCACTAATATGAATACTTGTGAATCAGGTGACAACTCAAGCTCGAAGTCAGTGCGAGAAAGCAATAAAACCAATGGTGCCAATGTTTGGGCAGGCGCTGGTTTGTACGAAGAATGTAAAACAATTTTAGACCCTTCAACAAGAAATGAATAAGTATTTAAGAAGCCATCATGCGAGACACGATGATCAAATTGCCAAGGGCGCCCCAACAACAAGTGGCAAGCGTCCATTGGAACCACATCACACCAAATCGTATCAGACTAAATGCCACCCACAGAAAAAGGGACTTGTACCCGATCAGTAACCGCAACCTTTGTAGTATTACTTAGCCAAGCAAGGTTGTACGGATGAGGGTGAGAAGATGGTACAAGGGACAATTTGGTAACAGCATCTCCAGAAATAACGTTTTCACATGCCCCTGAATCAATAATAAATTTATAAACCTTGCCTTTGATAGTGCAAGTGGATTGAAATATGCAATTCCTTTGATCCGACACGGGTGCGATCTTGGGGGAACATAACGCATGACGTAATACCAATAGGGGTCCAAAATCCCCTTGTAAATGAGTTTCTGCAACTTCTGAAATGGGTTCTTCGTCGAACAACAGGGGTGACTCATACAAATCATCATAATCGCCCTCAAACAAGAGAGCGCGGGAACTTCGAGGTGTGGGCAGGCTGTCATGCGATTTCCCAGATCTCCACAATTGAAGCAACGGCCCTGGAAGGTCAGTCGTGGCCCGACAACAGGGGTTGGGTTTGGTCGAGATGACGCCGAACCTGAAGACGGTGTGACTGGGTTTTTTGGAACATGAGAGGAGGGTGAAGGCGTTGGGAACGTCCGTCGATCAAGGGGTGGTGTGCCTGAGTTCATCCGATGATTGTACTGGGATTCCAAAGTCACCGCATGGCGATGAGCTTCACTTAGAGATGAAGGTCCCAACAGATTGATCATGTCCTGAATTTGGATGTGAAGGCCCCCAATATAGCGCGAAACAAGTTGTGCAGGCGTTTCTCGATTGTCAATGCGCGTAAGGAGTTGATAAAATTCTGTTGTGTATGTATCAACAAAGCGTGGGCCCTGTCGTAGACATTGAAATTTTTGATATTGGGTGTTGTCGTAATTTAGGGGCAGAAATTCAGTGTTCATGTGAGATTTGAAGTCCCTCCAAATGGTGATCTCTATCTGGTTACCGCAGATACGTGACACTTTGAGATGACGCCACCATGCTGCTACTCGAGACCGGAATCGGGTTACGACAAGGCCGACGCGCCGTTCGGGAGGTACTGATTTAAAGTCCAGGAGGTCCTCGATAGTATAGATCTAATCAAGGTAGTCATCTGGTGATCCCTCGCCAGAGAATTCGGGAATATCTAAACGGAATCCTGACTCCCACTTGTCTAAAATTAGATTAAATGAATCCAACTCTAAATTTAAGATAAGCATACAAAGGATTTATTAATTAGGTGCATGTATGACTCTTCTCCATCAGGTGCATGTATGCTCAGGTACATGTATTAACCATTGGTCTCTTCTCCATCAAAAAGAAACTAATGCAATCATATATGAAATACAAAAATGATAATGCATGCCCAAGGTAAATTTTACTTTCATCACCCTCCCTCCCACCAATAAAAAACTTATCTTCTACTATGTTGTAATAAGTTTGGAAAAGAAGAAGTGGTTTACTTTGGCCGTAACTCACAAAATTAAAGGCGATTCAGGAGGGGAAGGCTCGGTTGGGTTATCGTGTTTGCTAATATGGAAGTTATACATATGTCTCATCATCCTCATCATTTGATGCACATCCCTTCACATCTCTTTCATACCCCCCCGCATCTCGGCGTGACTTTCATTGATCTCGTCCATTTAGTATGCCAACCTCATAATATGGTTGGAATCATGCTCCTCTCTCTATCAACGCCATGGGGGCCCCACCTCATCATCATTGGGCCTCAGCCCTTTGCGTGCTCTCTCAAGAGCCCTTGTGACTGCTTGATGTTCGTTCAAGTCGAGGTTCAAATTCAATATGTCTCGGAGGCCACTGGGTGAGATGAGTGCCAGATTTGAGAGTAGAAAATTATCTTTCACTCTTTGTTGGGAAATGTACTTACCCCTGTATAGTAGGATCATTCTCAAGATTCTAGTGTGATCGAGATCCAACTTAATGTTTCCCTGGACGATTCTCCAATGCTCATACCAGATTCTTAAATATTCAGCAATTGGTGTGATGAGGCCATTGGTGTATATGGGCCCTTTCTTGTTGTTTGATTGGTGGAAGAGTTGCTTGACATGGTCCCATACGATATTAAATGCCAATCCTGATAGCATACTGATAAAATTTAGGTTTAAAAGATTAAAATAGAAAGTAGAGAACATATCTTGATATTTGATTATTTTGTTTTTGTTGAATACATCATGTGTTGTGCTGCATAAAAATATATAGCACTTTTAGGAACAATCTAGAACAAGAATAAAAGGGAATATACCCGGCAGCTATCATACTATACGTGACAGCTGCCCCTGTTCGTACGAGGTATCACATGTCGTGCATGTGATCACAACAACCCAAAACTTCATGAGGATAAAGGATTGTTAATGACCTTTTCTAGAGACCTGGCCTAGCAACCTATAGCACTTAGCCCTGGCGGTCTGATCCAGTGACCTGTGGCACTCTGTCCTGGCGACCTATAGCAACCTTGTCTAGCGACCTGTGATAAGGTCCAGCGACCTGGTTTAGTTTGCGAGCTGTCGCGACCTCCAGCGACCTGGTCTATCTTGCGACATTTCGTGACCTCTAACGACCTGGTCGGTCTCAAACCTTGTCTAACATCCCCCCTCAATTCTAATGAGGAAAGAGGGTAGAGTCCGAGCTTATTTTTCATCCGAGTGAAAAAGTGATTTGACAAGGGTTTTGTTAAAGTTTCCGTGACCTGATCATAAGCAGGAATGTGATGTATTAGGATACTCTTTGACTGTACTTGTCTCTGATGAAGTGCAAATCAATTTCTATGTGCTTTGTTCTAGCTTGGACTACTAGATAGGTCGACATATAGACAACACTGAGATTATCAACCCATATCACTGGCGACCTAATCAAAGACCCTCAATTCTTTCAAAAGAGATTGTAACCACATAAACTCAGCCATTGCATGACCCAGACTTCTGTACTCAGCCTCACTACTAGATTTTGAAACTGTTTGTTGCTTCTTGGAACTCCATGAGACCAGATTGTCACCAACGAAGACACAATATCCAGAGGTTGATTTTCAGTCATCTATGTCTGAGGCCTAGTCTGAGTTAGAAAAAGTTGTAACATTAAGATGAGATGATCTGCTTAAAGATAGACCATGATCAATTGTTCTTGAGAGATATCTTAATAATCTTTTGACATCTCTCCAATGTGGGATTAGTGGACTCTGCATGAACTGACTCAGCTTATTCACAGCAAAGGATATGTCAGGCCTGGTAATGGTTAGGTATTGCAGCCCTCCGATTACATGTCTGTAGAGCTTCAGATTGTGGAAACTACAACCGTTAAATTTTGACAGTGGAGGAGATGATTCCATTGGTGTAGATTTAGAGTTTGAATCATACATGTTGAACTTGGAGAGTAATCCCTTAGCATACTTGGACTGAGTAAGTATCATTCCAGACTTGGTGTAGTTTACCTCAATACCTAGGAAGTAGCTACACTCTCCTAGTTCTTTCAGGGAGAAATTTGAGCTCAGCTCGCTGATCAACTTTGGTGATTTCAGAGTTTGAACTTCCTGTGATTAGAATATCATCAACATAAACAAGTACATAGATGACAAGTATGAGAGTGCCTTAGGAAAAGAGATGAATCTATTTTTTGGATTTGAAAACCAAGAGTGTGAAGAACTGATTTCAATTTGTCAAACCAAGCCTTTGAAGCTTGTTTCAATCCATAAATAGCCTTATTCAATTTGCAAAGATAGTCTGTTCCCCCCTTCACTTCAAACCCTTGTGGCTGAGTAATGTAGATGGTGAGGTTGGTATCAAGTTCTCCATAGAGAAAGACATTATCAATATCCACCTGTCTTATGGTCCACCCCTTTGAGAGAGCAATGATGAGAATCGACTTGATAGTATAAGGTTTAACCACTGGGCTGAAAACATCATTATAGTCAATTCCAATGACTTGAGTGTAGCCTTTTGCAACAAGCCTAGCTTTATGTCTGGAAATGCTCCCATCTGAGCTCCTTTTGAGTTTATACATCCATTTGCAGTATATGATGTTTTTGTCTTTTGGAGTTGGAACAATCTCCCATGTGTGGTTCTGAATAAGAGCCTTGTATTGATCATTGCTTTTTTCCAATTCACATCTCCAAGTGCCTCATCTACACTTTTAGGCTCATTTTTAGAAAGATCTACCTGATAAGGTTTGGGTTTCAGATTCCCTGTTTTAGACCTTGTAATCATTTTATGAGTTCGAATGGGAGCTCTGTGTTCTTCAGGTATCTCAGGAGCTGATGAAGCACTTGACATGGTTGTCTGTCATTTGTGGGTGTGTGGGTGATGCATGATGATGAGGGGAAGGGGGAGGAGGGTGGTGATTGGGAAGAGGAATGATGATTTGAGGATGCGTTTGGTGGATGTGATGCATCTTCAGATGTTGATTATGTATGATGAGGTTCAGTGGACGTAGTAAAGGGATCTGAATGTGTGTTAGAGGGGGTTTGAAGTGAGGTAGTTTGCTGATTAGTATTGTGTGGAGCAAGAGGTCGCTTGAAAGGGAAAACATTTTCTCTAAAGACAGTATGCCTTAAGTAAATTATTTTTTGAAAGGAGAAGGATTTCGTATCCTTTGAAAAGATTGATGTCCAAGAAAAGTGTCTGGTTGGGACCTTTGTTCTAGCTTGTCCCTATTATAGTTTCTAGTGTAGCCAAAACCTGACACCCAAAAACCCTAAGATGAGTGTAATCAGGAGGTTTATTTTGTAAGCGTTTGAAAGGTGTTTTGTAATTGATGCTTTTGTTTGGAGTTCTATTGATCAGATGCACTGCAGTGGCAAAAGAGTCATCCTAATCTAATTTGGGAATTTTTGAAAGAGATATCATGCTAAGGGCTGTTTCTATTATGTGCATGTGCTTTCTCTCAACAGTCCCATTTTGCTGAGGAGTATAGGGACAAGAAATTTTGTGGGTTATGCCATTGTCACTGAACAATTTGGAAAGTGGTTTGAACTCAGTACCTCCATCACTTTGAACATCTTTGATGGTCTTATTGAACTAGTTTTGAGTTAGGTTTTTGAAATGTAGAAAAGAAGTGTAGGTGTCTGATCTTGCTTTCAGAAAATAGATCCAAACATACTTGGTATGATAATCAATGAAGGTGACATAGTATCTGCTCCCATTTCTGGAAGTGACTGGAGAAAGGCCCCACGGGTCGGTGTGAATAAGTTCTAATGGTTCTGTGGTCGCATTTTTATTGGCAGTGAAGGGTAATCTAGGAGATTTTGCTTCAACACAATTACCACAAAAAGAAAAGACATTCTTATTAATAAAAGGTATATTACAATCAGTTAAGGCTCTTTTGGTAACATCCACAGAAGGATGTCCCAGCCTTTGTTACCACAACTCAAGGCTTTGAACAAAATTTGAACTAAAAGAAGTGCATTGACTAGGACTCCATTTATGTGCAACAGAAGAGTTCTTGTCTTTATTGGAAAAACTTGAAACAGAAAAGCTAGAAGGCCTGACAGCAGGTTCATTTGTGTACATTGTAAGGCTGAATTGGTATAGGCCGTTCTTAAGACTCACTGTTAGCAGGACCTCCCCTGAAACTTGGTCCTTAATAAGATAAGAGAAAGGATAAACCACAAAGTAAACATTATTATCCTTGGAAAATCATGCTACACTAAGTAGATTTTTGGTTATCCGAGGAACTTGGAGAAATTTATTGAGTTTGAAAATTTCTGATGAATAAGATTTGTGATATTTGTGTGAGGGTGTGACAAGACACTTACCAACATGAGCTATATCAAGCCCTGCACCATTTCCCACTTGTAGCTTGGTTTAACTACCATACCTAGAAGCTGAATTCAAATTAGAAAGATCATTTGTGACATGATGTGTAGCCCCTGAATCAGGAAACCAGCTCGCTTATTAGCCTTGATCTGCCAAACTGAACATTGCAGAGGTTTGGTTAAAGCTACTTGTTGTATGATCAAAGGATCTTTGTCCCTGTCCTTGCTGCTTTGGGATAAAATCTGAATTAAATTTGTGGTAACACTTATATGTAGAATGATTATTATAACCACAAATCTGACATTGTATCCTATTTCCTTTGTTTCTGCCTCCTCTTCCTCTGTAGTTTCCTCTACCTCTAAAACTCTGATTTCGTCTGCCTCTGCTTGATTGATTATAGCTTGACCGATTTCCTTTGCCCCTTTGATAAGACAGATTGGCATTAGGAACATATCCATCATTGATTTGTTGAGCATTGTTTTTTATTCGACTCTCATAACTTAGGAGAAGAGAAACCACATCTTTCAGAGTAAAGATTCTTCTTTTGCAGTGATGGTGATGACCACAACATCATATTCACTCCCTAAAACTCCAAGAACATACATAATTTGATCCAGCTCCTTCATTCTTTCTCCAGTACTTGCCAAAGCATCACAACAAAATTTCACCTTATTCAGGTATTCTCTCATGCTAAGATTGTTCTTCTTGAGATTTAAAAGTTTTATTTTATACTGCATCTTCCTAGCAGTAGTTTGGATGGAAAAATTAGACTCAAGTGTTTGGTATTCAAACCAACCATAGAGATCAAGATACACTCAGATAAGGAGGAAAGGAGCCATGAAGCCAGCAATTGATCTTGTCTTTGCCAGAAGAGGTATTTAGGGTTTACGCTTAGCAGTCCTTCTTCTTGTGTAGATATCAGCTTTGTTGGAATTGTAGCAGATCCATGTAGGAAACCTTCTAATTCGTAGCCTTTACAGTGATTTGAACTTGATGTTTACATATCAGAAAATTTTCATCAGCCAGCTTACTGTTATCAGTTGATTGTGCAATTGCATCGGCTGCATTTGTGAGCTAGAGGAGGTGTGATTATTTCTGATCGTTGAAGATGAAGGAGTATCATCAGCCATGGCGGCTGAGCATCGGATTTAGGTTAAACTCGTCGCTCTGATACCATGATAAATTTGATTGTTTTGTTTTTGTTGGATACATCATGTGTTGTGCTGCATACAAATATAGAGCACTTCTACAAATAATCTTGAACAAGAATAAAAGGGAATATACCCTGCAGCTGTCATACTACAAGTGACAGATGCTCTTATTCGTACGAGGTATCACATGCCGTGCATGTGATCACAACAAGCCAGAACTTCATGAGGACAATGGACTGTTAATGACCTTTTCTAGAGACCTGGCCTAGCGACCTATAGCCCTGGCGGTCTGATCCAGTGACCTGTGGCGATCTGTCCTGGCGACCTATAGCAACCTTGTCTAGCGACCTCTGACAAGGTCCAGCAACCTAGTTTATTTTGAGAGCTGTCGCGACCTGATCTATCTTGTGACCTATCGCGACCTCTAGCGACCTGGTCTCTCGAACCTTGTCTAACACATACACCATAATATCACAAACTCTTAAGTTTGTACACTTCTATTTCAAAATGGGTGATTATTGTCAATAATATCACCCTCTGTATGTATCGGAACATCAGGTTCTGTATCTTCGAGGCCTTGAACATCTTTAAGTCAAAATTCAGGCCTCGTTCATTAGTTTTCCAGGTAATTCTGGCCCAAAAATCCTTTCGGTTATAGTTCGACGGCTCATAGTCGCAAAATTCTCCATTAGGGAGGTTGAAAAGCTATGTGACTTGGGTCAAGGTGGGGTGGTGCACATTGTTATTTAATTAGAAAGAGATCACTTATGGATCTCTCGTTGTTCTCACCCTTTCAGCTTCGAGGGTGCTCGAAAATTCCAACGTCATCTTCTCGTACATTGGTCATATTTCCATCATCAACCCATTGTTCCATCCGCTAAGACTAAAGATTCGATTGACGTTGTCCTCGATTCTGATCGCTTTCATGCACGATGGGCTTGCATATTTTATTGCCCGTATTTTCCATTTTCTAGGCCGGTCCCACTTCTTTTGAGTTTCGAAGGAGGGTAAACGTACCCCGAGTAGCTTCGGAACGGTATCCAAATTTGGTATATACTCTTCTTTGTTGGATGAGAATAGAGGAGAGGATGGTAGTGATGGAGTTGGTTCCCTTGCGTGAAGAGCTCGGGAGGGATTTCCTCCTTATAAACTTTCGATATTTCGTGAAGCTATTTCCTACAGACAAAAACTTCAATTCAATTTGGCTCCAAATATAAACTCAAACTCTATTCGGTTTATTCAATTTAAAAGCCAAAACTAATAAGCAAAACTTAACTTCAGCCATTCTCATCAAAATATATAAAAAAAAAAAATAGACTTGATGAACACAATTAAATACTCAATAAAGATAAACATTCATATTTTAAAGTATAATTCAAATTTTACAAGTCAAAATGATCAGCGCGTCCATATTTATCCCCCAAACTCATGAAAGACCCCAACCTCCGAACAGTAAGACATTCAAACTCATGGATATAACATCAAGGATTCAAAAACCAAACATGCATACTAAGTGTTCGATAAAATCTCTCAATGAATATTCAATCCTAAATTTAAAAATTGAAGTTTCCCGACCACTATCTGAAGAATTAATCATCAATATAAATATTATTAAACATTAAGGAACAAATATTCATGATTAATATAATCCAATTTTGAGAACTCTCAATATTTAAAATGAATAACCATAAATTCAAAATTTAAAGAATTTGTACCTTATTCTTGACATTTGATGATGAATTACACAAAGAGTGATGTGGTGTTGTGTTTAGAACACAATTTTGATGGGTTTTATTGAAATTTTTAAAATCCTTTTAAGGGGGATAGGAAGGTCGCGGTCAAGAAAGAGAAATGAGGGTGAAAAAAATATGTGTTTTCCTACTTAACGTTTTATACGCTTATTTTCGAACTGGTTTGTGGTCAGAAATCGGGCCATGAACACATACCTTTAAAACAACATATAGTATCAATTTGATTTGTAAAACAACATCTTTTGTTGTCAACGTTTAAAACTCAAGCCATTAATTTTTTCAGTCTTTTCTGCAAGGTTCATTGGGATATTGATTAGCGCAGCATGGGTTGCAGACACATATGGTGTTTGAGAAGGTTTTGGTCCAGAGGGATTTATCACGGCCTTGGTGGGTGTAGAACCGATTTCTTTGTCAGACGCCATATGAAATGACAAGGATAATTTGTTTTAAGATTGTTACTGAAAATATTTTCTGAAAATAATAGAAACTCATAATTAAGCAAAATAAAAAAAATCGAGGCTTGTGAATCTCACAATTTCTTAAAGTAAATTCGTTCTGTATCGAGCATTTGTTTCCCAAAATACAACAGAGATAACCGGATTTTAAATTCGGCGAACTGACGAGAAAAGCCTGAAAATGAACACGAAAAGTTGCAGATGGAAAGAATAAGTTTGCTCGTATTTTTGAATAAATAATTTATTCCATAAAATTGCAAAACGTAGGCTTTACTAATGAGCTCGATTTCGATCCGGCATTCGTGTACGCAGGTCGCGCTTGCACACGAGTCCAAACCACGAATCGGACCGTGATTTGCACCCCCACTCCCCATCCCCCTTGCGCGCGCACGTGGAGAGAGTCTTCTTGCTTACAAGAGTATTTCTTACCAAGAAGGTAATACTTTATAAGTTAGCCCATTTTTCTCTTATATTTCCTGTGTGGAACAAGCCACTTAGAAAAAGAGAAAACTCATTTCAATACTAATACTTTGAGGTTTAATATTTTTATCTTCTAAAACCCATTTGGGACAAATAAATATATCATTTCAATGTTCTTACAACATAAAACCACGATTTCACGTTCAAACTTGTCATTCGCCAGACGAGAAAAAAGAAATTAGTATCTAAAGTTCGCCAAAATTTTCTTCATAGTTATTCATTTTTTCCAACACCTGCTACGTGAACAACTCTTGAACATTGTAAAGCGCCATTCAGATTGTGGACAACTGGCATGCTGATCATCTGTGATGGTTTCCTTCATTATCCGCCCTTAGATCAACTTGGTCCTGCTGTATTGCCCTTTCTCTAATCTGTTACTACCCGTTATTCTTGGACTATTGTGCTGCTTTGGACTGATGTGATCAATCTTTCCATCCACGCGATCAACATCTTTCACATATACTAATAGGCATGCCTGGGCTTCATCAAAAAACATCTTCATTTCATTCTTGAAATTTTGTTATTAGTACACAATTATGTTAGGTTAGGTTGTAACTAGTGACAAATCAAATTCACATGAAATTACGTACGTCAAGCATAACCACATGTACAGTGATAGCAACATTTCTTTTCGTTTTTTTTTTTTTTTTGTTTTTGTTTGTTTGTTTGTTTTTTTTTTTTTTGAAAAACAGCGTTCATCTTCTGTATCACTCACTATGTTGATAAGTGGCACGTGTATAGAGTTTATCTTATTACCCATAATATATTCTTGATTTAGCCGTCAAAAAAGGAGGGAAAAAAAAGCCTTTTCGTTTACATTTTAAAATATGATAATTTTTATACAAAAAAATATGAGATAAAACACTATTTTAAAATAGAGAATCTGATATGTGGATCGACATTAAGGCGTGTAACTGCTCTCCTTGAAACCAGGATGTTGGCTTTATGTACATTAATCAAACTCCTAATTCTGAAGGTTAGGTCCACAAAATAATTTATAATTAGGTGTGATTAACTAATTGAACTTAATTTAAAGTATGTGTGTGAATAGGTGATGATAAAAATGGACAACTTGATTTGACCCTCAATAGGACTGTGATCCATCATGAATAAACCAGCAGAATTAGATCCCACCCAACGTGCGTTATATATATTTTCCATGCACTAGATGTTTGGTCAAAAACAATTTTGTTTTCCCACTAAACTGTAATTATGTAATTCTAAATTCTTTTCATATGTACCAACATACCAAGTTGCTATAAAAATTTTGTCGAAAAAAAGAGAGAGAGAGAGAGGGGGGGAAAAAAAGCAGTTTTGTTTACAAATATATTAGATGCTAATATTCTAAAAGTGTCGTAATGCTGAAATCTCAACAACCAGTATTAATTAATAGAATTGGACCATTAATTCTAGTACCACAATTACACTTTTTGTGATGTATGGTTAGAGCCACAGAACTTAATTATCTTCACCTCCATCAACCGTGTCCAAGCAATGATAGAAGGCGATGACATGAGAGAGGGAGAGTGCGCGCGCGCGAAGATAAAGTTTTTTTTGTTTTGTTTTTTAAATACCAAGATTTCTTCTTTTATTTCTTACTTAGTGTAATACCCGTAAAATTCTGGTGCTTCGTTTTCTTATGTGTCATCCGAGCCTAATATTTACATGGTTTTCTTTTTAGGGAAAATTCTCATATACTATTAAAACATAAAAGACAATTCTCATATAGTCCAATAACTCTTTTTATTCTCATATAAGCCAAAAACTTCCCATTTAATCAATAAATACATTTAAATTGTCAAAACTAACCATACACCTTTTAAGAACTCTTATATACTAACCCTACACCAATCGAAAACCCCTCTACCCAATCTCCGCCCCCTCAGCCCCCGTTTCGAATACCTTCATTCCCTCTTCTCGGATTTACGAGCCCATATCGATCACCCATTTCAACTCAACGTCCACCACTTCGATTCCTGATAAATGTGAGTCGTTGTAAAGGGTAAGAATCTCACGATGCAATTGGGCTGCCTTGGACATATCCCATTTCGATGGGTCAGGCTGCGAATCGACTAGGTTTTTCAGCTTCTGGATCAGGCGGAGAGTTCGGATGCTGTACTGGAGCAGCAAGGAGGTGGAGTGGAGGTTGTTGAGCTGGAGTGTCTGGGCAGAGATAAGGCGGTGGGGATCAGAGATCTCGGAGCGCGCGTGGTGGAGGGAGGATTGGAGAGAGGAGACGGAGGAATGAAGGGAGGGAGAGAGGATTCGGCGGCTTTGATGGAGGAGAGCTGGTGGAGGAGGTCGTGGTGGTGGGACAGGACCTCGTGGCGGAGCTGGGTATCGAGAAGGCAGAGGCCGTCCTGGAGCTTCTCGATCCGGGAGGCGGCAGAGCCGGAGGAGAGGGCGGAGGAGGAGAAGAAGGTGTTGCTATCAGGTGTTTTCCGGTGTTGATATTATCAGGAAAAGAAGTGTGTACAAGGTGCAGTAATTGTTGTACCAGAGTGGTGTAGTGGTAGTACTACCTCAATTCCTCATATAATTGAACATAATCAGATCGTGTGTGCGCCTTCTAGTTAAATATGCCAACTAATTGATCTTTGCTCTAATTAGAACCCTCATTAGTAGTTTAGATAAGTAGTTTTGTATAAGTAGTTTGGATAATTATAAACTACTCTGCCGTTTTATAATTACGAACTGTTAAGTAGTTTCGAATTCTGTGTTATGTATTCTGGATTTCAATTAGTAGTTTGGAATATGTAGTTTAGATTTGAAAATGAATTCTATGTAGTTTGGGTAAGGTAGACCATTAATGTTGAAGTTGGAGTTGATGAAAGTGTATCTTATGAAATTCCTTAATGTAGTATAAAATTTCTCAATGTAGTATGATTATTTTCTATGTAATTTGGAACTTGACCGATCAATTACATGATATAATTTTGAAATTTAATCGAGTAGTTCTGAATTTTTCGAGTAGGTTTGAAATTTACACGAATAGTTCTGAATTTAAACGAGTAGTTCTGAATTTTTTAAGAATATTTTTGAAATTTACATGAGTAGTTCTGAATTGACATGAGTAATTCTGGAATTTACACGAGTAGTTCTGAATTTACATGAGTAGTTCGTCAATTTACACGAGTAGTTTTGAATTTAAACGAGTAGTTTTGAATTTTCTGAATTTACATGAGTGGTTCGTCAATTTACACGAGTAGTTTTGAATTTAAACGAGTAGTTCTGAATTTACACGAGTATTTTTGAATGTACATAAGTAGTTCTGAATTCTCGAATAACAAAATAAAATATTTATAAAGGGTAATTTAGTACTCTTATATAATTTTTGGATTAAATGTGAAGTTGAGATTTTAATGGTTTATTTGGGAAAAAATATTTCACTAATGGTCTATATGAGAATTTTTCCTTCTTTTTATTGTATCTTACCTAATTTAACTCTTTTATTATATTTTTACTTATTCAGTACTTCCGTTTGATTCTCCTAATATAAAAATATAAATAAGTCATATATAGTTAGATACTTTTCTTTTTATTGCATCTTACCTAATTTAATTCTTTTGTCATATTTTTTCTTATTCAATAGTTTCCTTTGATTCTCATATTTTAAAATATAAATAAGTCATATATAATTAGTAGAAAAGATGTAAATTAGTTATTTTGATTAAAAGATAAAATACATATGAAAAAAATTTAATTATAAATTTTTTTTTATGAAAATAGTTAAATAAGTTTTATTGATAATAGAATTTAAAATAATTTTATTTTTGGATTTTCAAATATTTATATAGGTAAAATATGAGTTATTTATAATAATCTAAGTACGTAAATAAATATTAGTAATATATTTAATCTAAATATAAAAATATTAAATTATATAATAATTAATAAACATTGATTAGACACCAGCACAATGTGACACGGGTTTAGAGTATGACATGTTTTGAATATCTCAAAGTATATGTAACTAATAATTATTAACGAGTTTATTCTAAATATTAATATATAAAATAATTTAATAATAATAATTAATAAAATAGATATTAGACACGTTTAGAATGTTACGCCTTTTGAATTCTTGTAAGTATGTCAATAAGATTATTAATGAAATTAGTTAACATCAAATACAAATTATTTAATATTTATAATAATTAATAAATAAATTAGACATGCACAAGTCACAGTTTGAGAATACATTATTTTAATTATTTATTTTAGATTTAAAATTCTGTAATTATCAAAACTATTTTTTATATTTATCTTTTGTTAAGTCCCGTGTAATACACGGGTGTTAAATAAATATATATTAATACAAAATTCTACTAATTTATGTGTCTGCTTCGTATGCTTCGCTTGAATAATAAAAATTTTTAGTGCTTCGTATGTGTCATACGAGCCTAATATATACCAAATTTAATATTTTCCTTTCATTGTGTCTTGCCTAATTTAATATTTCTTTTTTATTATATTTAGCTTAACTTAATAGTTTTCTTTTATTATATTTTGTCTAAATCAATAATTATATTTTATATCCCTAATAAAAAAATATAAATAAGTCATATATAATTAGTAGAAAAAATCTTTTAATTAAAAGATAAATTACATATGAAATAATTTCAATTACAGAAAAAAAAAACTTATTTATGAAAATAATTACATAAATTATATTCATAATAAAAGTTGAAATAACTTATTTCTGAAATTTTAAATATTCTGTATAGGTAAATTATGATATATTTACAATAATTGGAGTGTGTAAATAAATATTAGTAATGAATTCAATCAAAATATAAAAAATAATAACATATGATAATTAATTAATTAATATTTATTAGACAATGACACAATGCGAGAAGGATTGAGAGTATGACACCTTTTGAATTTTCAAAGTATTTATAATTATTAACAAAATTAATCTAAACTTAAAAATATAAAATGAGTTAATATTAATTAATTAATATAGATTGGAGACGGGTTGAAAATGTGATATCTTTGAAGTTTTATAAGTATGTAATTATAATTATTATTGAATTTAATCTAAACATTAAAATATAATATTAATTAATAATTAGAATAATTAATAAATCGATCAGGACACGGGTTGAAAACATATCTTTTTAAATTTTTATTTTAAATTTAAAACGTTGTAATTTTCACAAATATTCTTCGCACAACCTCTTCCTACACTAGCACAATACTCGTGTGTAACACACGGGTATATATAGAAGTATATATATATATATACACACACACACATTACAATATTGAGTGTATTAAAAATATATAAATTTTAAAAATAAATAAATAATAATAATAATTAAAAATATATTAATAATTTACACACTGCAACTTTTTTTATAAACTATTAATGTCTTTGTTACAATAGAGTGATTTCAATCATTTTCTACTTTTACTCTTGACATTACAAACCATTACTAAAAATTGGTGACACGAACGGATTGGGTGTTTATTTGTTGTATATGTTAATATAATGAAATATTTTTTTAATACTACACCAAATAATGTTGCAAAACGATAAATATTTTATTCTGAAAAACAAAAGCAAATAGAGGAGAATATAAACTTTTTCTAAAACTATATTATTTGGAAGATTTTAATAAAAGGTGGGGGTGTGTTATATTTGATAAAATATACAACAAATTTTATTAAAAATAAAATTACTTTTTGCAAAATAAAGAAAATTTTATATATTTCAAATAAGTTGAAAAAGAACAAAATTGAAAAACATAGATCATCTCCAAATGTGTAATATCATATCAGAATACAATTTGTAACCCGTTGAAATAATCCCAAAGATTCTAAATGTATCATGCATTTAATCTTGTAAATAATATCAATAAATCAAATAAATATATGCTCTACTTTCAAAATTAGGCAGCTAAACTGTGGAACCAGAAATCAATATGTGATAAGAATTAAAATAAGCACTATAATCTGGTGGGAATATAATGAGGACAAATGCGGAATGAAGAGTTTTAAAAATTGAATTACGAACCATTATAAATTCATTAGAGAAAAATCTTTTTTACCTCCTGAACTATGGTCATTTTGACACTTTGCCTCCTAAACTTCTTTTTCATGCAAATTACCTCCTAAACTGTACGAATTTTGCACTTAACCTCCTGAACTCCCATTTTTTGTCGAAATTCTAGCCGGATCTTACTCGTTTGACATGCACGCTAACATATAAGGGGTAAAATTGACTTTCCATCTATTCCTCATGACTCCCGCTCAAAATAATAGCGCATGAGTACTACGTAGGTTCCAAATCCTACGTGTACACATATATTAATGTGAACATTATCTTAATAGGTCACATGAGTGCTCACGTGCTATTGTTTTGAGCAGGAGTTATAAGTAAGAGATGGAAAGTCGGATTTACCCCTTATATATAAGCGTGCATGTCACACGAGTGAGATCCGACCAAAAGTTCCACAAAAAATGGGAGTTCAGGAGGTTAAGTGCAAAATTCATGCAGTTTAGGAGGTAATTTGCACGAAAAAAAAAGTTTAGGAGGCAAAGTGTCAAAATGACCCTAGTTCAGGAGGTAAAAAAAAATTTTCTCATTCTAAAAATAACGGTCAATTTCATATGAACAATTATTTGATTTATATGAAATAAACCATAAATTACACAGAACAATCGTTCATTTAAAAGAATTTAGACAATCTCGTCAAAACAAAAAACCATATGCATAGTGGAAGACTGAAGAAAAAATTCAACAAAAAAATCGAATGTTTATTTCATGTATAATTCATGGAATAAAAAATAAAATATACATACTGAGAAAGTGTATCATTTGCCTTTGTGAAAGGTTAAACAATTGCCACAACTCATTTTTGGTAGCTTATAAAACTCCACTTGACATTTCAATTCAATCATACACATGTATCAATTATGGATCAAGAATTATAATCAGAAATCAAAACCAAAGTTCATATGTCGAATCTATTTTTGGTGACATTTACCAATGAAGAAAAAAAATGAAATGGATAACCTATAAGTATTTTTGAGGATATTTTAACAAGAATAATGATATAAGGTAAAAAAATTATTTTTTTCTCAAAAGTATAACTTAATATATAATCTCAACAAATAAAGTATAAGTTCCAACAAATATCAAACAAAAATTACAATTCATAAAATACGATAAAAAATAACAAATAATATAGAATTCTCTAATATTATATAAAAAATACCTATGAACAAGTAGTCAAACTGATTAAGACCATTGATTAAATAATATAAATTAAAAAATGGTATGTAAAAAACACTGTCGAAACTATTTATATAAAAACACCGGTCAATTACATAATATAAATAAAAATTTGGTGCAATAATTATTTAAATAATAAATTGGTGTCAAATAATACTATAAAAACACAAGTCAATTACATAATATAAATAAAAAAAATTGGTGCAAATAATTATTTAAATAAAAAGATTGGTGTCAAATAATTACTTAAGTATTAATTAAAATTAATTTTTTATTATCTGTAAATTTTGCGCAAGATCTTATTAGTAATAAAAACAATTGGTGAAAATAATTATTTAAATAAGAAAATACTAAGATATTAATTAAAATTAATTTTTTCTTATCGTAAATTTTGCGCGCATGAAAAGCGTATAAACACATAAATAAATAATAAATAATAATATAATACACATATAAAATAAAATTCACGCAGACTTCCACGTGAAGCAGGAAATGAGAGCGTACCTGTAATTAGTAATATAGGGGGATTTATGCAAATAACAATCTTCCACTTCAAATCATTATATATATATATATATATATATATATATATATATATATATATATATATATATATATATATATATATATTATAGAAATTTTCTTTAGTTTCCAGTCTAATATTAAGTTATAATACATCATAGAAGAGAAAAAAAATATTTTTTCGATTCATTATATTGTCAATTTAAAAAAAAAAAATCATAATATTGTTCCAGTATCAAGACACCTACATTGAGTTGGTAACATTATCATAAAAAGGTACAACGTTATCGTAATCGGACTTTTTTGCTGACGTGCGTGATTAAATACTTTCTTATCATTTTTTTTTTTTTTAATTTTAAACATCAAATTAAAGAAAAAAACTAGGAAATTTTTGATCCATTATATTGACCACATTACAGAAAAAGCTACGTGACATTGGTCATCGTCAAACCAAGTAGGACTAAGTTGGTATTGATCAAAAAAGCTTCCATAAAAAGAGGTTGGTAGAAGTTTTTGCTGACGTGGCATGATTTTATATTTTCTTATCATTTTTTCTATAATTATAAATATTACAAACTAGTTTGTCCTCCCTTTTTCTTTTTTCGCTTTTCTTTCATTTTTTCATTAATCTAATTAAAAATTTTTGAAACAATAAAATTTGAGATAAATACAATTAGAGATAAATATAAAAATATAAAATAAATAATATAAATTTATAAAAATAAATATAAATTTTTTTATGAAAAGAATTAGATTATTCCATATATATATATATATACATATATATATATATATAAATATATAAATATATATATTATATATATATATATTTATTTATTTATTTATTTATAATTTTTAAGATTCATTTTATAGTTTTGTATTTATTTCTGATTTTATTATTTTTTTATTAATTAAATTAATAATAATAATAATAAATAACAATAATAATAATAATAATCATATAAAATTTTTTATATGTATTTTATAGTTTTTTCAGATCTATTTAATATTTTTTGTATTTATCACTGATTTTTTTATTAAAATCTATTAATTTGATTAATGAAAAGTAATGAAGGGCAAAACAAGTTTTTGTCTTCAATTTAATATTTAAAATTAAAAGAAAATAATAAAATAGAATAAATCCACGTTAGAAAAATATCGTGATCAAGCTTTTTTTGAACTTTTTTTGGATGAATTAGCCACTTAATAGATGTGGTTTGACGATGGCCAATATCTCATATCTTTTCTGCAATGTGACCAATATAATGGAGCAAAATGAATTTCTTCCAAGTTTTTTGTCTTCAAATTAATGTTTAAAATTAAATAAAAATGAGAAGAAAGTATTGAATCACGCCATGTCAGTAAAAAAGCTCGATCGGGATAAATCTTCTACCTTTTTCGATAACTTTACCAACTTAGTTTAGGTGTGGACAATATCGTTATCCTTTTTGGGAAATTGAAAAATATAAAGGACTAAAAAAGTAATTTTTCCTAGAAAGCAGTAATATATAAATATTAAGTTTGTAATAGCTTCATTCTTTTAAACACGTACTAGCGTGTTAACATCTTTCACATGCTCACTCAATTCGATAGTGTACTTGATCATTATGTTTAGCTTATCCTAAGTTGCGAGAAGAATTGCAAAGATAAAATAGTGATACATCTGCTACTTGTTCAACAACAGGAATGCGCTTAGCCAGTAATCCACCTACTACTACTTTCTCTCTAACAATTGATGATTTAAATATATGTTCTTGGTTCTAGCATGCAAAATTAGATTAGAGCAAAGGCTATAGCACTTAAATTATCAATCCAAATAAGAGGCGCTTTGGTAAGAGGTAATTTGATTTCTCCGAGCAAGGAATGAATCCAAGTTATTTCACAAGCATCATTTGGCTAACTTTTGTATTCTGCTTCTATACATGATATGGCTACAAAAGATTGCATCTTTGAGCACCATGATACCAGACTATTTCCTAAATAAACCAATATCCCGAGGTGGACCTTCTATCATCCCATCAGCTCCCCAGTTAGAATCAGAGAAAGAACTTAAGGTGAAATGAGATGATTCCTTGATATGTAAACCATAGTTCACTATTCCATCTAGATACCTTAAAACTCTTTACACAACTTTCCAGTGTGTTTCTAAAGGTGCTGACATGTACTGACACACTTTGTTCACACCCTAGATTTACTCTTGTCTTGTAAGAGTCATATATTGAAGAGCTACCACAATACTTTTGTATTTTGTCTCATATTGTAGGCATTCCTTTATATTTAGGCAATTGTAAGGATGACACCATTAGAGTAAGAGTTCTCCTTGTTGATTCCAACTGAGCTCTTTCAGCTCTTTGATGTATTTTTCTTAACATAAATGCATCCCTTCTTTAGTTCTTGTGATTTCAATGTCAAGAAAATAACTTATCTGTCCAAGACCCTTAATGGAGAACATTTGTCCAAAACTCTTAGCAAACTAACCAATCTGAGAATGATTAGACCCTACGAGTAGGATATCATCAACATAGATCAATACAAATAAATATTTCCTCCTTACACTCTGAAAAATAATGAGTTATCTTCCTTAGAGTCACTAAAGCACATTTTTGTCAAAACTGACCTTACTTTGCTGAATCATGCTCTTGAAGACTCTTTTAGTCCATACAAATCTTTAGACCACATATTCAAAACCTAGAGTTTGTTCCATGTACATCTCTTCACTTATGCCAGGAATGGTTTACAATCAAGGTGAGCATGATTCTTATAATACTGTATTACACAACAGGGCTAAAGGATTCTGAGAAATCAAAACCAAGTGTTTGGGAGTAACCATGAGCCACTAATCTGGTCTTGTACTTACAAATGCTTCTATCCACATGTGTCTTTATTTTGAAAATCCATTTGCTGCCAACAATGTTTCTTTCTTTTGGAAAATCAACTAGATACCAAGTTTTGTTTCTCACCAGTGCATCAATTTATTCTTACACCACTTTCTTTCATTGACTAGATGAAAGAGCTTCAGTTATAAAGAAATGATCATTTTCTTTTCTAGTGGTGACATTCAACAGTCTTTGGTTTGTAGATTCCAGCTCTTGATCTTGTCACATTGGGACTTTTGTGAGAATATTTCTAAGCTGGACAGTTGGAACTAGGAACATCAGTGGTATAGCGGCTATGATACTTTGAGAAATAGATAAACCTATGGTTGATTGTGGAGTATCTTTTGAACCCGAAGGGTTAATAGGTTGATGATTGGGTGGGCAATGATTAGAAGAGAGAGTTTATGAACTGTTCTCATTTGCAAAAGACCTAATTCTCATCCGATAGGGATTCTTAGAGATGGGAATAACAGGAATAGCTGGTGGATGGTAGGACAAGAATGAAATTCCTTCAAATCTGCTTATCCTTATAATGAGAATTCTTCCCATCAAACAATACATGTCTAGTGATTATAACACTTTTGTCGGGCAACAACACTTTATATCACTTGTACTGATTAGTATACACAAGAAAGACACCAAAACATGATCTGTATTCCACCTTATGTTTGTTATAAGGCTTGAGATAAGGATAACACAAACATCCAAAGACTTTTGATCTCATGTAATTTGGCTTGTGACCACATAGAACCTCAAGTGGAGTTTTGAACTGAAGTGGTTTGCTATGAACTCTATTTTATAGATAAGTAATTGTAACAAAAGCATCACCCCAATAACTCAAATAAAAGTGAGATTTATCTAAAAGAGATAATCCCATATTAACAATAACATTATGCCTCCTCTCAGCAAGACCATTTTTCTAGTGTGTGTAAGCACAAGACATTTTGTGTGCTATACCATTATCCTGGAAAATTTTGGCAAGAGTAATACACTCTCCACCAACACCACTTTAACCATCTTGATCTTCCTACTAAACTGATTTTCAACTAATGTCTTAAAACTGGCAAGAGCACTGTAAACATCAAACTTAGATTTCAATAGATAGATACAGGTGAATTTATAAAAATGATCGATGAAGCCGACACAATATCTATAACCATTAGCAATTTTAACATGATACGGTCCCAACAAATAAGTGTGAATCAACTCAAAAGGAGCAGTATAAATAAATTATGGATCATTGAAAGGTAACTGTTGGCATTTATCCAAAGCACAAGATTGATAAAATAGAATTCCATTAGTCTAAAAAGGGATATTACAACCCTTCAAGGCTCTCTCAACATTATCTAAACTAGTGTGTCCAAGTCTTATGCCAAAGATTAAGATTAGAACACTTACATAGTTTAGTAGAAAATGAAAAGGGTTGAGAAACTGGCTCAGCTAGAACATTATTATCAATCTTGTGGTTTTGAAGGTTGAACTAGTATAATCCTTCCTTAAGAGTGCCCTTAAGTAGAATTTCATGGGTTGATAGGTCCTTAACAAGACATAAACAAGGATGAAATACAAATATATTTTATTATTCTTAGCAAACTGAGAAACATATAAGAGGTTTCTAATAATGTTGGGAACATGCAAAGCATCCTTAAGCATGAAAATCTTAGGAATAGATGATTTATCAAAGTTCTTAAGGAAATAACTACTAAAATGAGCAATGTTTGCTCCTTCAAAATTTCCCATCTCGAGCTTGTTATTCCCATGATATTCAGAGGCAATTTTCAGGAATTCAAGCTCTCAGAGGCAATGTTTAAGTTTTCAAGATCATTATCCACATGATATAAGACTCTTAAGTAAGGATTCGAGCTCATCTCAGAGCCCACATAATAGTAAACACATTGCCTTAGCATCTGAACAAGATTAAGAGTGGGATTTCTTCTTGCAACATACTACCTTGCTTGATAAGACTGGGTAGAGGAATATCCATTATTGTTGAAGTTGTTTTGATTATTATGTCTATACCAACACTTGTCTGCAGTATGACTAACACCTTGACAGATTTCACAGAGAGGCCCATTTCCTTTGTTCCTTCCCCTACCTCTTCCTCTAAGGCCATTTCTTCCTCCTCTTGCAGATTGATTATTGTTTCTCCCACCTCTTCATTGATTGAAATTGGGATTATAGTTTCTATTATTCTGAATAACTATGATAGCAAAATGCTGAGATCCTTCAGAATTAACAACATGTCCTTGATTCATCTCCAATCTAGATGATTAAGTAAGCAACAGAGAATGGACCTCAGAGAGAGAGAGAGTGAGGAGGGAATCTAGAAGTAACATTAATAACCACATAATCATATTTAGATCCTAGACCAGTAAGAATGTGAAGAATCTGATTCTGATCAGACACTTTTTCACCAACAACAGCTAACAGATCATAACATCATTTTATCTTGATTAAACACTCCCTCATGGGTAATTTTCTTTAAGGTTTGAAACTTCAGTTTATATTTCATAACCTTGGTAGATGATTGAATATCAAAGTTAGCTTTTAGGCTATCCTAGATCTCCTTATCAATATTTAATCCAACCATCAAAATAATGATTCATTCAGATAAACATGACAATAACCAAAAGTATAAAAGTTGATCTTGCTTTACCTATTTCAGATATTCTGGATTTGGCACTAGCTGCTTTGACTGCTTATCAAGAAAAAAATTCTGGAGTTGTAGTTTATCCATTGTTAAATCCTTTAACACCATATTCTCGTATGGTTGTTATGACCTGCTACTTCCAAATAAGGAAGTTTGTTTCATCAAGTTTTGTAGAAATAAGTTGATTATTTGGCTGGATAAGAGTCGTTTGATTAGTGGTGTTGTTGTTTTTGTGAGTTTCTGAGGTGGTTGTGTTTGTAGACATCTTGAAATAGCAAATGAAAACGAAAAATGTAAAGAAAAAGATAAGAGATATGAAAATACAGGGTCAACCTACTCCGATACCATGAAAGAAAACCTTGATAGTGACATTAATAAAAACCTACTGAATTCAAACATGACATTTAATATAAAGCTGAAATCTAAAAATTTATCTTTTTACTACATATGAAAATATTGGTTTTTTGGGTTGCAAAAAAGGTTATCCTATACATTTTATCTGTAGCACACAATTAGAGTTGCGCTAAACCTGGTGTATGGAGGCTAGTGAACAATGTCGAGCTGCTCTCGAGTGATGACAAATGTCATGCTGATCATCTGCAGATGTGTCCTTCATCATACACCCGTCAATCATCTTTGCGCACTGTGTTGTCCTTTTCTCTGAGTTGTCACTATACGTTACTTTTCGACGATTGTACATATTTGGATTTAAGTAATCATCTGCGCACTCACTATCATTATAAAAATTAATTATGTTTTTTATACAAAGATAAATTCTAATCATCCAAATAAATTTACATGTTTTGTTCTAAGTCATGACTTGTGTCATAATTATTAACCAAACAATACAATACATATAGTATGTTTTTTGTTTTTAAAGAATTGAACAAAAATTAGATATTTGGATCCAATTTGAGAAATTGACTAGTCATACACTCAAATTGGGTTGTTTGTTAAATATGAACTTGAATGAACTTTTTTGTACAAAAAAATATTGATTTAGAACAAAATGGATAAGTGAGGTTTTTTTCTTGAGGGAATTGTTCTGTTGGGTTAAAATGATAATTATATTTTAATATTGTCAAAGATTACACTCTTACCATAAGATCATTGTTTGAAACATTTTAAATATTACAAATCATTTGTTTTTACTTTCCCCCTACATTTATCTATACCCATGAGAATATGGCGTATTTATTAAGGATAAAATGTGATTCATCCATTAATATCTTGAACTCGGTAAAAGTGGTCCACTAAATACAAGGGTGACAAATTTAGTCCACCAATTAAATTAATGTCGCACAATTAGTTCAGTTTTGGAAACTTTGACAAAAATACCGCAGGTTGAAACTCAAAGGGTGCCAAATTTAGTCTACCAATTATTATTATTATTATTATTATTATTTTTTTTTTTTTTTTTTTTTTTTTTTTTTTTTTTTTTTTTGCATATTTAGTCTAAATCTTGGAGTCACGTGAGTGTTACGTGAAATTTTCTGCCAGTAATTTCACTTTTGGGTGAAAATTGGATTAAATTTGTGACAAACATTTAGTTGGTGGACTAAATTTATCACCCTTGTATTTAGTGGACCATTTTTGCCAAGTTTAAAAAGTTAATGGATGAGTTCTATATTTTACCCTATTTATTAATATTGTACACAAATTACCTATTTAGTTTATTGATTAACTATTAATTATATTATTCCATTTTCACAAATTAAGTTTAGTATAATGTATCGGCACATTAACTTAAGTAATTTTTATAATCCAAAAACATTAAGCAATGACTAATCTTTATATTTATTGTAAGTGTCATTTTAATTTTTCAGTTAATTAACATGTAAATATATATTATTAACAAAATAAAATACTTAATAATAAGTTTATTAAAATGTCTTTAGAATTCATTTTACGCGACAATTTATTAGGTGCACCTGAGTGTACCTTGCTAGGTGCACTTCATTTTACACGACAATTTTTAGGTTTACCTGGGTGTACCTTGCTAGGTGCACCCTGTAAAAACTTTTTATCGTTTAATTATACGTGATGATATATGACAGTTATACGTGATGATATATGGCAGTTATACGTAATGATATGTGATAAAAATCTAGAGTTTAGGGTTTACTTTTCCATTTTAGGGTTTAATTTTACATTTCAAGGTTTAATTTTTTATTTTAATAAGTTGGGTCAAGAGGTTGGAAAGTAGAAGATAAATCTCAAATAACTTGAGAGGTCTAGGGTTTGAACTCTTGTCAACACCCTTATAAAGGGTTATTGATACCACTTGAGGTACAAGTTATTTTTTTTATTTAGTTCTCCATTTTAGGGTCCTGACAAAAACTTATTATTCTACCAGTTATATGTGATGATATGCATTAGTTATATGTGATGATATATGATAGAAAATTAGAATTTAGAGTTTAATATTCAATTTTGGGGTTTGGTTTTTCATTTTAGGGATTAATTTTCCATTTTTAGGGTTTGATTTTTTGTTTTAGGTTTATTTTTTTAGTTTTAGAATTTTAAATTTTAGATTTAGAATCTCAATTATTTGTGATGATATGTTTCAGTTATATGTGATAGTTATATATGATGATATATGTCAGTTATATGCAATGATAAATTAAATTATGGGGTGTACCTTTCAAGTGCACCTGGGTCGAGCACTTAATGTCTAGATTGAGATCGAGATTAAGCTCCAAGTCATGTAGGTTCACGAGAAGGACGTTTGTTTTCTACCATAAACAGAGGAGTTCGGTTGCATTTACTAGGAGAAAGATGAGATGACTCGTAGACCTTACATATTGGAATTCTATATCATTGATATTTTATAGCCAGCGATAAATTCCAAGGAAGATCGGAGTAAAGAATTCCTCCTCCTTTCAGTCCAGTTTGAACATGCTGTGAAGCAGATTCCGATAGTGAAAGAATTAAGTCTAGTAGGTTCAGGTCTTTCTGAAAGCCAGTTCCTGACCAAAGTATTCGATTATTGGGTAAAATTCAATATCTATAGTATACTCTCTCATTCTACACGATCAATTAACTATCAACTATTAACTTAAATTCTAATTTACAACCAACTAATAAAATTATCTAATCAAATCTTATATTACAAAATCATCTATGAGCTGGTTAAGCAGGTACATAATATAATTTGATATATCACTCCCCAAAAATGATACGTTCAAGTACAGTAGATACACAAATTTTTGAATTAGATCAATAATTTATCCATATGGCCACTATATATATAATTCATTTTCATCATTTTCCTTATATCTTAAATATAACTTTTAGCATAAGTTCATAATGTATACATTCAACATGCAAATTGAATGAATTTCTCGATCCCGTATAAAGTATTTAACTAAGGCTCAATTGTAATTCTTGAAATATTAGAGGTCAAAGTGCTGTTAGTTTTATACTAGTATAATAAAGGGGTAATTACACATAAGAACCGTTGACACCGTTTTCACCCACACTTATCTTCCTCCTATCAATCCTTTTATTTCTTTTTTGCCTTCTATGTTGCTATGTGGTCCCCCCGTAAAATCATCCCCACGTGTCTCACTCTCATTCGCTTCAAATTCACGCGCGTGTCGGTTCATTAATCGCCTAATTTTCAGGTTCACTGATCCTAATTGCGTCATCAAGCAGTGCAAATCCTCTCCTTTGCAACCACCGTATCGCTCTTTGCACCTGATGCGCTGGCACGATATGTTTGGACTTTACATTTGTAGTTGGGGTTCACAGAGTATCAAATAACCAAATAAATTACTTATTTGAAGTCAATATTATATTAATATTTTTATTTTATTTATGTGTAACCCTTGTCAATCCCACCTGAGTGTTGCCTAATCCAAAGACTTGCCTTGACTCCAATGTTACTCTTCATTCCACCCTCGGAATAGCGTCAAAATCAATTACTAAAAGCTCAACAACCGACCTCGTTTCATAAACAAATTAAACTTGGAACACGTACATATTCTCGTTCAATTCTATTAGTTAATAAAAAAAAAATATAAACTCACTCTAGCATGAGTTATTATCAACTTCGACTAGAGCTCGTTCGAGCTCGATACAATTACAATCAAATTAAATACATAAAACAAGATATTTTTATTCATATTTGGAATACTATTATGTCGACTCAATTCAATTCTTTTATAAGTAATTATAAGTAAATATTCTACGATGCTCTCATGTATAACTCATAAGATCATGCACAATGGCGTCATAGAATTTATTCAGTTAGTTATAAATTTTCATTGCAATTGTACACATTATTATAATTTGAGTTGACACTGTGATATATATTTTCTTCGTTCCTTTTAAATATTGTTTTGAAGGCTTGATTTCATTAAATTAAATGTTGTTTAGAATTATTTTTATCACTTTCTTCCAAGGCAAAACTTATATGTTACCATCACGGATCTTAATATGTGTGACGGATTCACTTTTATTTATTATATTATAAAATAATATACAATAATTTAAGATACACTTAAGGCCAAAAGTGACAATTTTCAAAATGAAATTAATGATTTTTATTGAATATATAAAATAACATATTTAAAGCTATAGTGATACTTGTCAAAAAAATAAAGTAATAACTTTATCCAAAATGTATACTAACACTTATAGAATCAAAAATGCCAATTTTAAATAAATACCTTATTTTATTATATTTTATTTACTTAAATGCTCGATTAATATGAAATGTTACGTTCTCTTATTTTAAAATAACACTTTTATAGCTCGAAATATTAACACAAACAATGATTCTTGTGATTGTCACACGAGACCTACTCACTTCCAATTTTATATTTACTTATTTAAAGAAATCGAGAAAATATAATGTGATAAGATAATTATAAATAAAGATAGACTAATAAGAAATATTGTAAATTATGTATAAGTATTTCAGTCAAGTTTATATTATCCAATTTTTTAACACAAATTTTATAAAATGACATTTCAAAAGAAGGAATAAATGATTAAATATACCAGAATTCGAGATAAGATTGTATCTTAAAACTCGAGATATATACGATATAATTTCCAAAAAATACTATTTAAATAATATAACATGAATATATGGCAGATATTATTGGAGATATTGTACATAAATACAGTATATAAAAAAGATTGGGCAGCCACCTCCAAGTGATATTTCATATTTTCTTTAGTATTGTTTGTTTGTACCATGCTCTCTTCTTCTCCAATAAGCATCCCAAAATCCAAAAGCCTGCAAAGTACAACTCTAGTCCTCCCCAACATAATTCGATAATTAATAAACAAGAGCAAATACTCAGAAAATGGAAAGCACAGACTCCTCCGTCGAGTCCCAGAAACCTCATCTGCCGCCGGGCTTCCGCTTCCACCCCACCGACGAGGAACTGGTGGTTCACTACCTCAAGAAGAAGGCCGCCGCCGCCCCCTTGCCGGTGGCCATCATCGCCGAAGTTGATCTTTACAAATTCGATCCCTGGGAACTTCCAGGTAAATAAATTAATAAATTACATATATATATTCACACACATATATGTATGTATACGTAATTTATTTGAACGATGGATTTCAAAGTGAGGGTTTAATTTCAAATCATAATAAAACAAATTACTGGGTGTGTTTTATAGCTACGATGAATTTCAAATCTAAAAGCTAATTTTTGCAGTCGATTTCAAATTCATCTTAAAAAATTATTCGGGTTTTTGTTTTCCTTGCTAGTTATCATATTCTTTAATTTCGTAAAAAAAAAAAAAGAAATAATCAAATGAACGTTGATATCTCGCAGCAAAGGCTATATTTGGAGAGCAGGAGTGGTATTTCTTCAGCCCGAGGGACAGAAAGTACCCGAACGGGGCGCGGCCGAACCGGGCGGCCACGTCGGGTTACTGGAAGGCAACAGGGACCGACAAGCCGGTGCTGACGGCCGGCGGGACCCAGAAAGTCGGCGTCAAAAAGGCCCTCGTTTTCTACGGAGGTAAACCGCCTAAAGGAATAAAAACCAATTGGATCATGCATGAATACCGGCTCGCCGATAACAAACCACAAAACAATAAGCCTCCGGGCTATGATGCCAACAAAAAGGGCTCTCTAAGGGTAAAATCGTCAATCTCGTCTTCATATTCCACTTTGTATTAGTATATGTTCCCTTTTGATTCTTTACATGTCACACTGAAAATACAAAAGTGGAACACGAAATCTGAACTACTCAATTATGAGATTGTGATATTATTTTGTAATTAATTTTTGTGTATTTTTATTTATTTCCAGCTCGATGATTGGGTGTTATGCCGGATTTACAAGAAGCATATTGCGCAGAGGCCGTTGGATCACGAAAGGGATCATACGGCCGATATTATGAATGCTTCGATCCAGGGACTCAAGCCGTCCGGTTACGGCTCGTTCCTAGAAAACGAACACGATTTTTACGACCAAGGGATGATGAGCAACAACAACAATTCAATCAATTCTCATTTATGTTCGGCCGTCTCAAAGGCTGCACCACCGCAATTCCCTTTCATGCCCTCAGTGGACCCTGATGAACTCCAACTCTCCGGCAAGAGAACGTTGCCGAACTTGTATTGGAACGAAGACGAGAATGCGAATACAAACTCTCCGACGACGAAAAGATTTCTCGCGGAAAACTGTGAGCCGACGAATAATTCATTAGCCAACATGCTTAGCCAGCTACCACAAACCGATGCCACTCTGCAGCACCAAGCGATGCTCGAGAATAATCTTGGAGACGGGGTTTTTCGACAGCCGTATCAGGTTTCTGGCATGAATTGGTACACCTGATTGATTGATTGATTGATTAAATGTCGGTTTAATTTGATCTGTGGGGACCCACTATTCCAAAACGGTGTTTCATCTCGTATTCCAACTATTTAAATACACATGAGGTGTGCATTAGCACACTGATATTTGAAATATGAGATGACATACGGTTTGAAATAGAGAATGAATTGTTTGTGGAAATAGGAAGTTTATTATAATTATTATTGATGAAGAAAAAAAAATGGGGGTATATGAATTATTATTTAATGCTGGATATGGGAATTAATTATGAGATTTTGTTGCTAGGGAAGAATGTTATACAAGAATTTTCTGATAGATTGGATTATAATAGGATAGATCGATGAGGCGGTGTATATAATTAAGTCTCTCTCGTAATATGTTTGGATATTATGATATATGTGTAATTTTGGTCATTGTATATGGAAAAAGTATAGAAAAAAATCTCTTACTGGTCTTGTTGTAGTCGCATTCGGAAGAAATTAGCTTTATAGAAATTAATTATTTTCTTGTTGAAATGCAATAATAATAATATATCTGATATGGAACATGATTATCTTGTGACGATGGATGCCACTGCAGCAAACCCTAATTAAAACTACATGTAACAAGAATCAGTTGCAGCTCTCTCTCTCTCTCTCTCTCTCTCTTTATTATCATTATGTATTATGTTTTTCAGGAAACTTGTTTTCCAATTTTCTTTTTTAGTTGAGTACAAAATCTGATTCATAAATTCATATGTTATGCACATGTCTTTGTTGATGATCACACCATCTATACATGTAACTAGCTTTTCTAGTGACGGTTACGTACATATGAAGTTGATATCTTTCTCAACATTTATCAGAAACCAATTAAAATAAAGTTTTAGCCAAAATGTATCAATTATGACTTAAAATAATAAAAGTATTAAATTTATATTTTAAAGTACTATGTTTGAATTAAAAGAGTTTTTTGAGTCTCACATTAGTCTCACAGGAGACTACTATTTGGATTTTATGCACTAATATGTGATTCACTACTCAGATATATAAAAGAGCACAAATTGACAGCAAACAATTTTCCTGATCAGCAATTAAGACATAGGAATTAAAACTCAATTAATAATATTGTCAGTTGCTATCACCTAAATACAGTCTCTCAGAAAGTATCCACCCCAAATATCTATTTTGCATTATTCACATGCCCATCTTTTCTCTTTGGGACATTTAAAAGTAAGCTAGACTGGGCAAAATAACTTTTGATCTATAGAAAGCTGCATTCTTTGAAATTATAAATGGAAAAATTGGAAGGAAAAAAAAAAAAAGGCCTTATCTTAATTTGTCCTAATGACAGCTTTCATTCCCATCATCTTCAAAATTTTCTTGATTTAATCTCAAAAAAAAAAAAAAAAAAAAACGGATATCCCGGTGTGGATGTCCTTTTCTTCCAAGTTTGATAAGACCTAGCTAGCCAAAGTATATTAATTTACCGCCACAACATTTAACTTTGCACTTAATTTGACAACAAACAAGAGGCCTATACTTATTACTTTGGAAATGGCTTTTATTTCCTTTCTCTTTGATGACTTGGGGACCATTTCGCTAGTCACTAGCTAAGAGAATCGTTATCTTAAATTAATTAGTGTTAACCACGTTCCCATTTAAGGGAAGTGTACAAAACAACTTTAATTCGATGTCTCAATTTCATAAGTGCTTAACATGGAAAATAGAAATGGCAATTATGAATATGCACCCAGCTGAAATAGTCCCCCATGAAAAGGGCGCAGTTTGGATCATAAATTTATTACATTTACAAATATCTATTGTATGCATAAGCAAGCTCCGTTTATATGACTAGGTGTTTTCTTTGAAAAATTAGTATTTATATATACAGGGTTTTCATAATCTTTCGGTCTAGGTTAAGGATAGCTTGCTCCATGTATAATGCATACCGATTATTGATATTTGTACTTTTCAAAAGAAAATGAAAAATATTACTTTTATTATAATGTCATGCCTTTGAATATTGGATCTTACTCACTTAGTTTTGAAAAGGCTTATAGCCTCTTGATGCAATCAACTTATAAATAATTAAGTTCTCGAAAATGTCAATGAAAGACATGCATATATAAAATGACATGAGACATTAGTAAAATGGTCCATTCAATTTCTTGTTTTCTTATGACAATTGATGGAATAAACGAGACTTTTGATGATTTGTTATGAAGCAGCACATTATCCGTTTCAAATAATATTTTTTTTATATTTTAAATATTATCACTACACGTGTCTGGTGAAGAGTAGATCACAATTTTCCCTTTTTCTTTTTCTTTTTCTTTTTTGAACGAACATGTATCGAATGGGGATTGGGGAGATGAGGGGTGAGCTGTGGGGCTTATATATAGTTCAGTAATTTATTTATTTATTTATTTCAAACAATTTAATAGGAACAATTCAGAAATGAATTTGTTAATGTTGTCAATATCCTAAGGCCCTCAAAGGGCCATTGTAGGGCTCCTTTGAAATGTGACTGCAGCTAATTATAAAACCAAGAATCAGGGACCTTTCCTCGTCCTCAGTCTATCAGAGACAAAAAAGAAAATCTTTGATATGATAGAAAGTTAACATTCTAATAAATATCTGATTTCAGAAATGTCCCACCTGATGTTTAGATAAGGGAAGTAATTGCATTATGGTTCTTGTACTTGTGTACACATCATTTCTTAATATTCTATTCATCAAACCCCCACTATGCATAGTAACTAATTAAATTGTGGGATAAACGAAAGTCATGATACATAAATTTGTTAAATGGAATTTTAGTGTTATTAAATCGCTATATACAAAAGTTATGTATTATTAAATATATTTTGTACACAATGACTTTGTTAATATATTTGTAGAGTTTTCGTCTTCATTTACTTTCGGTTGGTTACTCGCAAAATAGTATGTTTGTATGTATATAACATTATAAATAATAAGAAAAAATGAATGTCTTGTTTTGACTATTACTAATCTCATATGTATTTCTTTTATGCTATTATGAATTAACAATATGGTACATATGAAATAAAATTCTGATTTCATGATGATGAGAGAAAACTATTAAGAACTCTATGGATTTAGCTTGCACAATATATGTTCAGATAATAATTAAGACTACATTTTAGCTTCCATAAATATTTTTATATTAATAATTAATTCTGATTTAGCTTTAGGAAATATATAAGGAAATAAGATATAAAATATAAATCAATTTTGGTATATTTATTAATCATGCATTTGCAACCATGAAATCTATATAAAATATATAATCATCTAAATGTGATGTTTAGTTCTATTAGTCAAATATGATTTTGACATTAGAAATACTATAAAGAAATTCATCAAAAAAAGAAAAATATGTATAATCTCAAAATAAAAAGTGTTAAATACTGAACCATATCTCAAACTTTTGAAAGAATACTATAAATATTGTTCTTAAGAATCATATCAAGTAAAAAAAATAACTTCCAATCAACTATGTTGAATCCTTCACCTCCCCATATATCATACTTGAGTGACTTAATAATCTTGGATTATAAATAGAAGTCCTTTTCAAGAAATAGTCTAATAATAACATGAAATATTAAAAGAAGAACACGAAGAGAGAAAACCTCGATCATAACAATTTCGTAAATAAGACAACCAAGATAAAATAAATATCCAAAAATAATAAATAACCAATATCAATCAATATTCAATGAAAACTAAAATTGGTTATTTCTAAAACTCATTAAAACTGTTTTCCCATTAAAGCCAGGAGTTGAAAAATATATATCATACCTCAAAAACCATCCAACACCAAAACTAATAAAAACTGTTTAAAACCTATCATAATCATTAGATATAATCGTATAAATTTATTACCCATACTGGTAAAGCTATTTTATGATTTCACCCTTTTTGAGATCATCGAGGTAAGCTCATGTGAAGGATCTGCTATCATTACTAATTGTAAGGGTACGATATCCGTAACGTAAAGGCAGTACCAAATGAACAAATAATAAATTGTGTAGAAAAATTAACAATTCTCTCAACTTTGTAAATAATAAAATTATTCTTCTAGTTATGAATTATTCGCCATCATATATTATAATCTTCAATTAAAATGAAAATAAATATTGATTCATAGACCATTGTTTGCTTCTAGGAGAATAGCTTACATTTATAGAGAACCACATGATACACCCGTTAGGAAAGTGGGTACACAAAAGTATGAAATGCATATTTGGTTTTTTATATATAATATTGTATGTATCTTTTTAAAATACTAGAATTTTAATGGTTATATAGTGTAATATATAATATTTAATTATTTCTTAATTTCTATAATAATAACTGACCATTAAAAATAAATAATTGTTGCATTGTTGCAACAATTACTTATTTTTAAATTGTTGCATTATTCAGTCATTACTTTCTATTGGGAGATTTAATTACTGTTGATCAGATATGTGTAAGAAATCTTTTGATTCTAATTAAATTAAATTAATGAAGATTATTTATCTTTTTAGTGAGATAATTATTTATTTTAAGAATTTCAGAATCCATCATGTAAACACCAAATATAATACAACTGATTGGATTTACTATAATCAAAATAATTAATTATTGAGCCAAATTGTTGTGTTCCTTTCAAAATTAAATTCCGGTTAACAAATACGCATCTACGTTTTGAAAGGGTTTTAGTTCGCCCGCAAGAGAACGGGGTCACTTGTAGACTGATGAGTCAACCCGGGTCGATCTCTCGAGGAATGAGAATCGTATTTAACGATGTTTATTATACTAATATCACAATTCTATCTAAAAACACACGGTCAAATGGGATTTTTTGAAAAGATTCAGTTTTGCTAAGTAAAATGAGAACTCCTTGTCTCGAGGGGGTCAACCTCTCGACAAGAGATTAAAATAGCGAAAAGGGTTTAACCGAGCAAGAGTTTTTCCTAATTAGACCAACTACCATAAACATGAAAACGCTTCAGCTATAACAATCCTAATGATTCAACATATAGAATAACACCAACGGATAACAAACGCAAATACATAAAATTCACCCTTTAATAAGCTAATACTCAGAATATCCAAAGTAATCGTTCACCTCAGTACTAACAATATCAAATATAATAACATAATTCTCAAAGACTCAAAGTTCTTATTCCAAATCACCGACACTTGAACATCTATCTAACAAGACATTATCTAATCAAATCATCAATTGTTCAAGATCAAAATCAAACCAAACTACTCTAAGAATGATTAAGAATATGAGTTCAGAAATTACTAGTCGTCGAACTAGGTTCAACGAGTGATGATGAACCACAAAACACTCCGAATTAAACGCGTAGAATCCTCGGGCTTGTCACGAACCCAGAACCTTAGCCACGAACGGAAATTGCTGCGAACCGAGCCTTGATACGGCGTTGCACAAATTTATCTAGAGGTATGAGAGATGTGTAAAATCTCTCAACCTTTGAGTGTTCTTTGTGTATCTCTCCCTCTCTTCCAGCCTCCGGGACTGAATAATGTTAACCCTAGCTGCCTCTGCAGTTTTAAACACATTTTCAGCCATTTCGTAACTGAAAATTCCTAGAAATTTGCATTCGTAACGCTCTTGTCCGACCGGTCAGACACCTTGTCCGATCGGACGAAAGCTACTGTACCCGGGTCCGCTAGCTTTCCCGGCCGGTGTGCATGTTAACAATTGCACCGATCGGATACATGAGCTGTCCGATCGGTGTGTGTCCTTTTGGGCTACTTGTGAGTGTCTCTCCTTCAATCTTCGTGCTTTGAATCCACTGGACATTCTAGCTGTATGAGAAAATCACAGAATTATTCTCGTTTGGACTAATTATTTATCAATAAGTCGGAAAATTAAGTAAACAGACGAAAAACGCAAAATGATGCAATTCAACTCATTCTTAACCCGAAAAAGAAAATAAAAAGACTAAAATAAGACTCAATTATGTACAGATTCGTAACAAAAACGTACGAATCAACCACCCCATGCTTAATTGGTTTGTTCGCCCTCGAACAAATGAAAGAATCAAAATCAAGAGCAGTGACATTTGCAAGAGCTTAGAATCATATTGTGCATATAGTTTAGTTTTTCAATTATAAATACTTTTGTCGAAAACCATGAAGCTAACTCGTATTACTGTTTCACCTTGAAATCTAAAGGATGCGTCCTCTCAAAAGGAAAATATATAATGGTGCACTCATTCGCTCGTGTTTTACAAAAGGTAAGTGTATACGCTCAGATCAACATAATTATGCATTCAACGACTCATGAAAATCAAAGACTCATTCATCTCATAAGTGAGCACATTCAATCAAGAACCGGATTAGGACTTTTAAGGGTTGTAGTGTAGGCTTTTTGGTAAGGTATGTCATATATAAAGATGTATGGCTAACTTGCGAACAAACGCAATCAATAACTCACTCAATCTAAAATTTTAAGCATAGAGCATAATTTTGCTCCTCATTCTCCCCAAAGAACCATATACCATTATTTTTAGCCTTTTATAGTTAAGGCTATTTCTAACCCCCAAACCCTGATATTAGCCTTTTATAAATAGGATTATTATTTTTTTTTTGTGCCGTTATGAACTCAAGCACTTATTATTTTTTTTTTATATATACAACCCACTAATTCTTACCCTTCGATCGTCATAACCAATGATCGGATAAAACTCTCGTTTCACAAATTTTCTCGAAATAAGAGCTACAATAAAGCTCGTGGCGATCAAGGAAATGGAATAAGAGGCTCGAGGGGGCTTATTGGAAATTTAAGTGGTTTTTATTTATGAGTAAGGCCGGAATCGGGTTTTATATGTGCCTATCGTCATTTTCAAAATCCAATGTACTCATGCGATTAAGAGACTTCTCAAAACACTTATCGAATCACAACA
>BMAC01000453.1:721478-747002 GCA_014905375.1 Phtheirospermum japonicum
GTTCAACTTAAGCATGTATGGACTCAAAACGATCACTCGAGGACTGTGCACTTGTCCGACTGGTCATAGAACCAGACCGACCGGACTGGAGTCCAGTGGGTATTTTCCGATCGGTTACCTCTGTATTACCGACCGGACGGGCCTGTCCCCTCCCCCTATCAAGAAAAACCAGCAATCTCCTGGTTGCTATAACACGAACATGAATCATAGGGGATAGAAAAATGTCAAGAACCTAACGCATGCAAATGAATAAACCACGAGTTAACCAAAGTCATCACCAAGTAAACATAAAAGGAAATAATGTTACAAAAACCCGAATAAATATCAAATATTCTAGAAAGCGATAAAAGTGGGATAGAGTGGTGATACAGCTGGGGCATGGGCCCGCCTACTGGTCCATGTCGTCCGGGGGTGGAGGTGGATAGCGTTGCTCGAGACGAGAGAGGCGTTCATCTATTTGAACGAGGTATCCATGATTTGCCTCAACGCTTCCGGTCAACCGGGCAAGATGCTGACTGGTTTCCGCCCAGTTGTTGCTCATCGTCGTCAATGTGCTCCGGAAATAGCTAGCCTTCCCCCGAGCTTCCTCACACGCGGTCCAAGCGTCTTGGCGAGCGTTTCGCGCATGTTATTCTTGATGAAGGCTTAATAGCCTCATTTGATCCATCATGCGTGCTTGGAAATCTTACTGCTGCTGCCACTGCTCGACCGAAAAGTACACCCCGTCTCCATAGTCTTCGTGCTCGTAGGCTCCGGAACCGGTGTTTCCGTCTCCTCTATCCCCTGCATTCCTGTTTTCCGCTCCATCGTTCTCTCCATCTCCCTCGTCGTTCTCATCCTCATTGTCGGTATCGTCAATATCGGAATTCTCAACTAACTCAGCTCGCTTTTTGTCGTTGATCATCATGAACGTCGGAATAGCAACGCTCCGTCCGTTACTCATTCAGCTATCGACTATCATCCCCACACTTGGGTAAACGATGTCGTCATCGTATGGGTCGCAACCGTGGTGTTGAGCGAGTACCGTGATGAAGGCTCCAAGGGTAAGTTTTGCTGTTTTCTTTTCTCGGACTTGTTGGACGTTTTCGATCACGGCGATCAAAAGTGGATAAATTCTTGCATTGCCGAGATGGTACGCAATCCACAACGCTCTCAACTCGGAGGAAGAAATTCTTGTGGCGTCCTCTTTGCCCAAGAACACTTGCATGAAAAACTTATACGTAAGATACACGACATTGGATCGTAAGGATGTCGAGTTGAAACGGCACCCGGGTTCCAGTGGTGCTCCCGAAAGTTTGGCCCACCAATCATTCTTGTTGTAATCGTTGATTTCGAAACCCGGTCTCGGACTTTTCTTGCTATCGATCCCAAAGATTTCATCGAGGTCACCAATCGATGTGTGAAATGTTTGGTTCCGAAAACGACACTCGAAACTCCCATCGGCTAACTTTTGAAACGTCGTGAAGAACTCGAGCATAAGAGTTCAATACCCATGTTGGTGGACACCGGACCACTTCCTTAATTGTAGGGCGTCGATGCCCTTGAGGAATTTTTCTGCCGTTTTATCCCCACCGTCGGCCTCCTCCTCCCAAAACTCGAGGCTGGTGAAACGAGGTTGGTAGACGTCCTGTTTAACGAGGGATTTGTAAATTGTGACCTAGCGTTCGTCTTTGAGGTCGAAGGGGGCTAACTCACCCCAGGTGTTGCTCGGGACTCAGCTTGATGTCTTTCCACATTTTGGTCGAGATGACGATGCCATGGCGGGTATGAATTCTCACAATAAACAACTGAATTTCTCACAGACCTTTCGTCGAACACGTGATATACGCCTTAAGAACTCAACAACTCCAAGCTAATTTTGAACAAACCTAACTCCAATTCAAGACTACACCTGCAATTCCAACTCCCAAACAGTTCAATATAGTTGAGTTACAGCCATTATACCTCGAATTATTCATTTTGGAGACGTTGGGGAAAGCTTGGTGCAATTTGGGCGATTGGTTCTTGATTCCCAAAATCTCCGGACGGAAATAATTGGATGTGTTTAAGTCACCGATCGGACTCGTTGTTGGACTTGAATTTTCGAGTGGTGAAGTTGCAAGTGCGAATTTCGTGTTGTTGCTCTACAAGGGAAAGAAAATTTGAGTTGGGGTTAAAGATAATTTCGTCTGAAATAACAGACTTTTTATAAACTGGACCGTCGTCCGATCGGTGTATACTGTGGTCTAATCGAACTGGAGTCCAGTGGGCTCTGCCCGATCGGTCTGGACCCTTGACCGGTCAGACTGCGGTCCGGTAAGTATTGTGCGATCGGTTGAGGTGTTTGACCGGCCGGTCTACACTGTTCTCCTTTTTTTTAATAGTATTATTATTATTATAACATTTATGTATTGCGATGCCCTGCAAGAATTCAAAATCGAGAATCAAATAAGAGCGATACAATTCATAAAATACTTATTTATTCAATAATTCGAGCAAATTTGCTCGTTTATTCAAGATGACATAATTATTTCCCCCAAAAAACTCATTCATTCATAAGACTCAACCTCGCAGTAAATAGCCTATCGGATTACTTAGGCAAAGGAATATGTGCATAGGCTAGGTCGTACAAATCCTTAACATCTTCCTCAAGTTCAACGATTCTCCGATTGAGTCGCATTATCTCGGCTTCCGCCTTGTCCAGGATGTCGTGGAGACGCTCAATGTTCTTGGTATAAACAAGTTCTTCAGTCATGCAATCGTGGAGATCCAGTTGCAGCTTATAGATTTGTTGGTGATATTCCTCCGCCTCTTCTTCAAGTTTTTCGATCATGTCTTCGTGCTTTTTCCTTGACACCCACCCATAAGCGTTGTTATTGTGGTGATTCATGTTGTCTCGGTTGATGCTTGCAGAGATGAAAGAGGAGAAAGGAATTTTGGTGTGGGATTAAGAGTCCAGGGGTGTGGGTTTATATAGGATTTGAAGAGGTAGGTTAGAGGATTCTCAGAATCAAATTAAATCAAGAGGAGGGGAAAGAAGTTATACACTCAATAAAAATAAAATAATCCCCCCAAATTAAAGATCCTCCTTACCTTAAAAGATATTGTCAGAATATCTTACCCACTTGGCCTCCCTTGCATGATAAATACCTTCCTGAAATAGTCTTCCGTACGGACCGTCCGATCGGTGTCAATTCTTGTCCGATCGGACACCCCTACTTGGAGTTGTCCGACCGGTTGACACTAGGTGACCGACCGGTCAGTTCTGGAAATTCAAAATTCGCACATTCAACCAGCAGTAGCACCTGCCAAATACTCTACCCAATGAATTACTACAAATATATACATTTAAGTAGAAAAATATACAAGAAGGGCTTGGGTTACCTCCCAAGAAGTGCAACGTTTAACGTCTTATGCTTGACGATACCTCAAACGTGCGTCAACTTTCTTGAGGTGGATCATTGAGAATCACCACTTCGTGATCTTTCTGCGAGATAGGTCCCCCATGATACCTTTTCACACGATGGCCATTGACTTGGAAAGTGGAGTTGCTCTTTTCATCAAGCAAAGTCATAGCTCCATATTCGTTTATGTTGGTAATCAAGAACGGACCGCTCCATTTTGATCTCAATTTCCCAGGGAATAGTTTGAAGCGAGAGTTAAAGAGCAAAGCTAACTTACCGACTTCCAAGCTTTTGGGGACGAGTTTTTTGTCATGTGCTTCCTTCATTTTCCGTTTGCTCGTCCATGCTGTTTCATATGAGTCGTTGCGAATCTCTTCCAGTTCGCTTAGCTCAAGCTTCCTATACCCTCCAGCCTCATCCAAATCAAGGTTCAATGTCTGAATTGCCCACTTCGCTCGATGCTCCAATTCGATGGGAAGGTGGCATGCTTTTTCATAAACCAACCGAAATGGGCTCATGCCCAACACCGTTTTGTAGGCTGTACGGTAAGCCCACAGTGCATCAATTAGCTTTGATGCCCAGCCCTTACAGTTCGGTTTGACGGTTTTCTCCAAGATACCCTTGATCTGCCAGTTGCTCGTCTCTACTTGTCCTGAGGTTTGTGGATGATAAGGGGTTGCCACCTTGTGACGCACCCCGTACTTGCTCAGCAGTCGATTAAAGGCCCTATTGCAGAAATGGCTCCCCCCGTCGCTTATAATCGCTCTCGGCATTCCGAATCGGCTAAAGATGTTCTCCTGAATGAATTTGAGTACGATCTCGGAGTTAACTCTCCTTGTGGGAATTGCTTTCACCCATTTTGACACGTAATCGACTCCTACGAGTATGTACTCGCACTCTCCACTCCTCGGAAAAGGACCCATGAATTCGATGCCCCAAATATCAAAGATCTTGATCACTTGATTGGGCACCAAGGGCATCTCGTCCTTCTTCCCTATTGCTCCCGAACGTTGGCACCTATCGCATGTTTTGAAATATTAAAATGCGTCGGCGAAAAGTGAGGGCCAGTAAAATCTGGCTTGGAGGATTTTGAAGGCCGTTTTCTGGCTTCTGAAGTGTCCTCCCTCGCCATGACAAAATCTTAGCACGCCTATCTTCTCTTCATCCGGTATGCATCTCCTAAAAAGCCCATCCTTGCAACGTTTGTAGAGATAAGGATCGTCCCAAAAGAAACTCCTGCATTTAAACAAAAATATCTTTCTTTCTTGCGAAGAAATATGGTTAGGGATAATCTTACAAGCAAGGAAGTTTACAAAATCAGCATACCATGGTTCATTTATTTCTTCGACGGCATGTGCGCTTTCGTAAGGGAACACATCCTCCACAAACTTGACTTTATTTGGCTCTCCTTCCACTAGCATATGGGACAGGTGATTGGCAACTACATTCTCGCTCCTTTTTCTATCCTTAATTTCGACGTCGAATTCTTGCAAGAGAAGAATCCAACGAATCAGTTGCGGCTTGCTTTGCATTTTGGCGAATAAATGACGAAGTGCTACATGATCAGTGTGTACGATGACTTTGGAACCGACGATGTAAGAACGGAACTTATCCAATGAGAACACAACCGCGAATAGCTCTTGTTCTGTAGTAGTGTAGTTGCGTTGGGCGCTATTCAACATATAGCTAGCATAGTAAATAACCCTCAGCAATTTATCTACTCGTTGGCCCAAAAACTGCCCCAACTGCCTCGTTCGAAGCATCACACATAATCTCGAAAGGAAGAGACCAATCCGGTGCTACTACCACTGGTGCTTGTGTCAATTTTTCTTTCAAGACGTTGAAGGCGCTAAGACACTCGCTATTGAATTCGAAAGGCACATCTTTCCCAAGCAACTTACATAACGGGCGACAGATTTTTGAAAAATCTTTAATGAAACGTCTGTAAAAGCCCGCATGTCCCAAAAAGCTCATGACTCCTTTAACATCCTTCGGGGGTGGAAGAGTTTCAATGACGTTGATTTTTGCTTTATCAACTTCCAAACCCTTGCTCGACACCACATGTCCCAGTACAATACCACTTTTCACCATGAAATTCGACTTCTCCTAACTCAAGGTCAAGTAAGATTCAACACAGCGCTCAAGTATTTTTGTTAAATTATTTAGGCAATTAGAGAAGGAAGAGCCAAATACCGAGAAGTCATCCATAAAGACTTCGAAAAAATCATCGATGAATTCGGTGAAAATGGAGATCATGCATCTTTGAAAGGTTGCTGGGGCATTGCACAAGCCAAAGGGCACTCTTCGGTAAGTAAACGTGCCAAAGGGGCACGTGAATGTGGTCTTTTTCTGATCCTCCAAAGCGATTGCGATTTGGTAGTAGCCGAAAAGACAGTCTAAAAAGCAATAGTACTCATGCCCTGCTAGTTTATCGAGCAATTGGTCCATGAATGGGAGTGGGAAATAGTCCTTCCTCGTCGCTGCATTGAGCTTGCGGTAGTCAATGCACATCCGCCACCCGGTGGTTAAGCGTGTTGGGACGATTTCTCCCTTTTCATTCTCTACTATTGTGATGCCCCCTTTCTTCGGAACAACGTGTACCGGGCTAACCCACTCGCTATCGGAGACAACATATATGATCCCTTCTTCGATTAGTTTGAAAATCTCCTTCTTGACCACCTCTTTGAGTGTAGGGTTTAAACGTCGTTATCCCTCTCGTATCAGTTTCGCTCCTTCTTCAAGATCGATCCGGTGCATGCATGTGACCGTACTTATCCCCTTGATATCACCGATACTCCATCCTATCGCTTGCTTGTACTTTTTAAGAACCTCGATGAGTTCTCTTTCTTCATATTCCGCCAACTCCGCAAATATAATTACGGGCTTCCTCTCGTTCGACTCAAGAAATACGTACTTCAGATGGCTTGAAGCGGTTTAAGTTCCAGCTTGGGCTCGAAGGTGGGCCCAATGCTTTGCTTGATCATGGGTGCTTCATTAATCTCGAAAAGAGTGACCACCCCCTCCGTGTTTGAATCAAAACCGTCATCCTCGGCGTCATCATTCTTGACTGGTACAACACCAAATAATTCGATCACACATTGGTCCACCGAATCAAGGTAAGAGCAATCGGGACCAATCATTGGTGATGGAATATTTTGTATATCTTTGAGTGAGAACGTCACTAATTCCCCTAGTACGGAGAGTGTCATCTTTCCTCTTCCCACAACGATCAACGTGTGCAATGTTGCCATGAAAGGTCTGCCCAATAGAATAGTGTGCTCCTTGCTTGTCGCATCCACTTCTCCGACATCTAGTATTACAAAGTCCACGGGGACTACCAAGGATCCAACCTCCACTAGAACGTCCTCGACCACTCCTAACGGATATCGTAATGAACGATCAGCCAATTGAAGTCGTAAGCTCGTTGGCTTCATTCTCCCAAGGTTTAATTGTTTGTACAGGGCAAAGGGCATCAAATTGATTCCCGCCCCTAAGTCAAGAATTCCACGCGATCTTCGCCCATCTCCAAGGGTGATTGTGATGCAAAAACTCCCTGGATCTTTTGCCTTCGATGGTAGCGTTTGTTGGAAAATTGTGCTCACTTCCTTGGATAAAATCATCCATTCATTTCCTTCCATTTTCCTCTCCTTTGACGTAAGTTCCTTTAAAAACTTTACGTAAGCCGGCATAGCTTTGATCATGTCAAAAAGTGGGAGGTTTACGTTCACGTCCTTCAGCATATTGTAAATTTCCATGAACTTTTTGCTTTCTCTTGCTGGTTTGAGACGATTGGGAAACGGTATGGCGTCCTTTATTACACGTTGTGGTCTTTGTTCCTCTTCAGTTCTCTTGTCCGACCTGTCAGTCTTATTTGTCCGATCGGTAGAAACCTCCTGTCCTCTACTCCGATCGGAACCTGGGTTGGTGTGGCCGGACAAAACTTTCTAGGCTCCAGCCCGATCGGTTTGCTTCTCAGTTCGATCGGTCAAAACCTTCTGGACTCCAGTCTGACCGATCATTTTGGTAGTCCGATCGGTCAGGTCCTTGGCTGCGTCTTTCTGATCTGCTTCGGCACGTTTCGATTGAAAGGTTCCCTTCAATGATCCTGGAACATATGGATTACTTGATTTGTGAATTTCACCCAATGTTCCTCCTTCACCATTTGCACTTGACTCTTGTTCATCTCGTGTATCCATTGTCTGCTCGTATTCGGAGTCTTCCCTCTCGGCTTCTTGTACTCCATTATCAACTTGCTTCTCACCTCTCAACACATGTACCGCCATTGATTTCTCGGGTTGGCTAGGTAGCTTTCCCGGATCACTCGTCGTTTTTGCCATAGAAGCCGAGAGTTGCCCTATCATCATCTCTAGCTTCTCCAGTTGCTTCCTTATCCGCTTGCCTTCCTCGATTGTACGAAGTGTTTCCTCCCGATTACGTAGAGTCTCGTGCTCTAGTTGTTGACGCCACAATCTTAGTTCGTCGTCGGGGTTAATCGGGAGTGGCATTTGCTGCTGTGGTGGCACTTGCTGAAATTGTTGTTGCTGTGCCTGTTGGTATTGCGGTTATGGTGCTTGTTGATATTGTTGTTGTGGTGCCTGATATTGTTTCGGAGGGTATTGAGAATAGTTACCTTGCCCCTTATTTTGGTAAGATTTTTGGCCACTCGGTTCTCCTTGGCTCTTATTCGGAATTTGTCGTGGTTCCGAGGATATGGAATTGGGCATGTAGTTTGAGCTCTTTGGAACGTAGCTTGAACTTGAGTTAGACTGCCCGGTAAACTTCTTCCCATACTTATCATTGGGTTGAAAGATTTGGATGGCATTAACCTCCCCTTCCTCTTCGTCGTCAAATACCACATGACAAGTATCCATTTCATGTCCCACTGCCCCACATTTTTCGCACATCTTAGGCGGAGGTGTCGAAGGTTCCTCCTCCCCCTTCATCTTGCTTTTTAATAGTGCGACTTGCATTAAACACCTCTGACTATGGTGAACCATAGTTTTAACTTTGTTTGTTTAACTTTTAGACTTTTATCTTTATGCTGGATGGGCTATCAACCCCTGTTTATGTATTTAGACTTTGATGTGTAAGGGACCTCTTTTGTAAGCTTTTATAAATTATCCATTTTTTTGCTATATAATCTCTTTGCTATTATCTCCTTTACCTTAGTTTTCTAGCATGACATTTGTTTTTCCATTCGCGCTTGTAGTATTTTTATCTAGAGAAACTAATTCTTGGCTCGCTCAGTATATAAGGGTCCCAGCCTTTAGCTGAGCTGAGACCTGGTACCTCTTACCTCGAGCCATTGAGTCTTGGGCCTTCCAGAGGTCCTGTTAATCTATTACGTTTGTCCCTCACTATCAGCATGCACCTAGTGCATTTTAGGCGATCTTTGGTCCTCGTCTAACATCTATTCAAGATATAAGCGGGAGAATGACGCCCTATAAATGCCTTGTCTTCTTAGGCATCTCCTTATCAAAGCAATTCCTCATCACTTAATTTCTTTCCTTACACCTTTTATGGTTTGTCAATCAGTCCTCCCCCTAATGCTTATGAACTTCAAGAAGACAGGGATAGGCTCCACCTCCGGCTAGAGAAAAAAGGGCAGAATAAACAAATTTATAATGATCACTGGAAGACATCTAATCATCATATCCTTCAGCTTTGGTAGGAGGAGTTGGATCGTCACGACTAAGTGGATTGTTTGTGTAAGGTGAATGAGACTCCTGCTATTAAGGCCAAAGCAAAGGCATGGTGAGTTGACATGTACTAACTTAGGTTTTGTGGGGTGGATAATTCGTTTTGGAACTTCAAGAATGTCCAATGTCACCCTCCCAATTAATTGTGTTTTGTTTCTTACTTGAGAATTTTCTTTGAGGTTTTTCTGTGGGGTGTAACAAGGTTCAGACCTTTCGAATCTGATTCTATCATCTATAAACCTACCCTCCATCATTTTTCACCTTTTGATTAATCGATGTTCATCGCATATTCTTGTATATAAGTGTGTAGACATCTGCCTATGTTGTGTTCTTCTTAGCCCATGTGGGGATATATTTGGTGCTTAGGTTTCCACCTATAAGCTTTTATCAAGCATACGTAATTTAATGATTTATTTTAAGTCTCCTGCCTTAGGATTAACATTCGCCAATCTGAAAATTCCCTGAGCTTCTGCTCAATCTCCTGTTATCTAAGCATTCACCTGATAGTACTTGAAAAATTAAAACCCAACATATGGGGCCAAATTGGTGCTTTTTTCTTCTGTCAAAATGAAATTGGATACATGGAATTGGTGACTTAACCATGATCAACAAACCTGAGAATATTTAAAACAAAATAAAACTCCTTCTATTTCACACCTTATGCAAAGTAGGTCTTCAAGATAGCGACGTTCCAAGCTCTAGGAACTTTTTTCCCATATAGGCTCTCTAGTTCATATCCGCAGCCAGAACTCAAAATACTTTGAAAGGTCCTATCTAATTAGCTCCCAATGATAGCTCCCAATTTACAGAGGTTTTTGGATAGGCTTGCCTTACTCAGCACGACATCCCCGATCTGAAAGTTCCTCTTAACCACCCTACTATTGTAGGCAACTCTAATTTGACCCCTCATCTTCTCCATCCAGATGAAGTCTCTCTCTCTCTCTCTCTCTCTCTCTCTCTCTCTCTCTCTCTCTCTCCATCTTCCTCTCTCTCTCTCTTCAGCTAACAGTTATAGTGAATCCTATATCATTAGCTAATATTATTCTTCACCAAAAACTTGCACCCGGTGAGTCTCTGTGCTGATCTCAGCTGGTATTACTGCGTCCATGCCATACACCAAGCTAAAAGAGGTCACTCTCATAGCTTATTTTGGGTTAATGTGGTAAGCCCACAGAACCGATTTGAACTCCTTAACCAATCTTCCCCTTACCCTATCTAGTCGGGTATTAGTCCCGTACACCAGAATTTTGCTCGTGGATTCCACCTGTCCATTTGCCTAAGGATGGTACATCGAGGTGAAGTGTTGCTTCATCTTCATCTTCTTGCACCACTCACTCAAACTAGCTCCCACAAAATGGGTGTCATTGTCCGATGCCAGTATCCTATGCACCCCAAAATGAAACACTATGTTTTTCCATAGGAATCTTAATATGGACTCTTCGATAATTTTTTCCAAAGGCTTTGTCTCTACACACCTGTTGAAATAGTCCATGGCGACTACCAAGAACTTTGTTTTCCCCAATGCCATAGGAAAAGGCCCTAAAAGGTCCATCCTCCACTTAGCAAAGGGACATGCTGCACTCATGGTCATGAGCTCTTCTGTTGGTTTGTATATTAGAGGGGCGTGCACTTCTCACAAGCCCTCACTAGTTTTTCAGCATCGACCTTTAAGTAAGGTAGAAAATGTCCAGATCTCAAGACTATCTGGGTTAGAGCTCTAGCTCCCATGTGGTTACCATAAAATCCTTCATGTATTTCTATCAACACATGATCAACTTCCTTCATACCCAGGCACTTCAGTAGGGGCATCCCTAAGCCTTTCTTGTATAGTTTTCCTTCCACTAAACATAAATGTGTAATCTAAATCTTGAGCCAAGCAACTGCACCTTTCTCTTCAAGCACGGTTCCCTTCTCTAGGTGCCATTTTAATTTCTATATGCCAGTCATTACAAAAAAACAGTACTTTTCCGAGGGAAAAACTGAGGGAAGTGTTTCCCCTCGAAAATTCCGAGGGCAAAACCGAGGGACTACAATATCCCTCTGTTTTTTTAGAGAAATATTTTTCTTCGGAATTCCACTCAGAAATATGGCGCCAATATTTTCTCCCATAATTACCGAAGGATATCCGAGGGCATTATTTCCGAGGGAAAATAGTCCTCGGAAAAATCGAGGGGAACAAATTTCCCTCGGAATATTATTATTTTCTTTTAAAAAAAATTATAAAAACCGAGGGGAATGATTTCCCTAGGAATAAAACCGAGGGACCGGTGAAACCCTCGGGTTTTTTCCGAGGGAATACTAATCCCTCGGTTTTTTATTTTTTAAAATTTTGAAAATAAACCGAGGGTTTACTTTTCCCTCGGTCCAAACCGAGGGACTCAACCTTCCCTCGGTTTAAAACCAAGGGAAAATAAACCCTCGATTTTTTCAATTATTTAAAAATAAAAAAAAATAAAAAATTGGAAAAAACTTGAAAAATTAGTAAAAAAATATAAACAAAACCAAGAAATTATGATCGGGGCAGGGAGGGGTGAGTCTTGGAATATTGGAACCACGAGGGTCAGGCGTCGATCGTTTAGCACGCGTTTTCTATTTTTTTTCGATTTTAAATGAAAAATGAGAAAAAACTTGAAAAAATAGAAAAAAATAGTAAAAAAATAAACAAAACCCAAGAAATTACGAACGGGATAGAGAGGGGTGCATCTCATCATCATGGAACCACGAGGATCGGGCGTCAATCATTTAGCATGCGTTTTCTAATTTTTTTCGATTTTAAATAAAAATAGAAAAAAAAAACCCGAAAAAGTAGAAAAAATAGTAAAAAAAATGGAAACAAAACCCAAGAATTTACGATCGGGTCGGGTAGGGGTGAGTCTCGGTATCTCGTAACTACGAGGGTCGGGCGTCGATCGATAACTACGCGTTTTCTATTTTTTTAGGATTTTTTTTTGTTTTTTAAAAATTGAAAATCCCGAGGGAACGGATTTCCCTCGGTTTCAAACCGAGGGATTCACCTTTCCCTCGGTTTGAAACTGAGGGGAATCCATTCCCTCGGAATTTTCAATTTTTTAAAAAATAAAAAAAAATGTTTTACATGCCGACGGGGATTAATTCCCTCGGTTTTCCGAGGGGCGTTATACCCTCGGAAATCTTGCCCTAATTAAACCAGCGGGCATGCCCACTGTTCTCACTCTGCGCAGTCGAAGCAAAAAAAAAGACGGAAAAAAGGAGAAGGAGCAACTGCCTAGCCACCGCAGCAGAAAGAGCCGATGCCGACTGCCGTCGAGCCGAGCCACCTTGTCCGAAGGTCTCCGCCCCTGCCGCCTGCCGTCGAGCCGCCTCCTCCGCCATCAACGCCGCCTCTGCTCCATCGCCTGTGGTCTCCATCGCCGTTGAAGGTAAGTTGTTTGATTTCTTTTTTCTTTTTGTATATTCATTGAATTTACTAGTTTAGTTTTTAATGTACAATTATAATTGTTTATTATTTATGTATTCATTTATTTTTTATTTTGTAATTATATTTTTTGAATTAAGATCCAATTTATGGTTAGTTTTAGAATTAGGGTTAAGTTTATGAATAATCAATTAATTAGGGTTCAATTTAGGAATAATTATATAATTAGGGTTCAATTTAGGAACAATTATATAATTAGAGTTCAATTTAGGAATAATTACCTAATTAGGGTTCAGTTTAGGAATAATCACGTAATTATGGTTCAATTTATGAATAATTATATAATTAGGGTTCGATTTAGAAATAATTTCCTAATTAGGGTTCAATTTAGGAATAATTACGTAATTAGGGTTCAATTTAGGAATAGTTATGCAATTATCATTAAAGTGTATTCTACGATGGTGGTGAAATACCGTGGTGATCGCTACATGCATGTTAACTTAATATTTCTGTGCGTCTGTTATTATGGTTTAAATTTGAGGGCTTGATGTTGTGATTGGTCTGGGAAGACGTCGGTGATGACGTGGTGTACGGCGTCGGCCAGGAGGTTTCGTCCCTCCAATAATAGTTTTTAAATTATTTTAAAATATGACGATGGTTTTCAAAATGTTTTAAATTGTTTGTGATTGTGGTGGTGAAATAATGTGATGATCGGTACATGCATGTTGTGTGTAACATATATATTTTGTAGATATTGTTGAAATGATGTGATTTTTCAATTAATGTATACGTCTATTTTGACGTGGTTTATGACTCCGGTCGGGGAGGTTTCGTCCCTCCAATAATGGGGTTTAAAATAGTCACCTTGTCCAAATACAATCTTTCTATCTACACCCAAATAATATACCTTAGACTCGTTTGAGATTTAGTATCGAATAGAGAATTCGGTACTAAATCCCGAATTGTCCACTTCTTTGGACAGTTTGAGAGCGTGATTGTAATATGGCTTATCTTATCTATATGTTTTTTTGTTGATTACATAAATTTTGGTTCAATATCTCTCTTATGCTCTCGGGTGCACTGCAATATATGTGTACTTAGAGAACTAAAGGGAAATGCTACCGAAATCTTTAATCAACAAAAACTCATATACTAAGACGCTGTATTACAGGAAAATCACGTTCTCGAATGGGATTGTGCCTTACCAAAAATTCCATTCATTCTCTAGCCACCCTCATGCTGCCCAATTTTTGATAAATTAATATGACAACCGTATAATGTTAGGATGAGTTCCGATCGTAGTTGGATGTACGAGTGAATCAATAACGGCTATTTATCCTCAAAATTCGTGGATGGAGTTGAGAATTTTATTAAATTTGCGCAAGCACATTCCGCTCATAAAGATGGACAAAGACTGAAATGTCCTTGTAATCGTAGCAGATGTAGGAATAGTGGTTACCTGGACGTCGATGAGATTAAGTACCACCTCGTGAAACACGGGTTCGTGTCGAATTACTATAGATGGATTTACCACGGAGAAACTCCGCTCGCCATCTCTGGACGCCATCACGATTTTCATGCTGGAGGACCCTCTTACATCCCTTTTGAAGAATCATCAAACGCGTAGGTTCAAGATGCAGCTGGTCTCAATTTTGACATGGTGGCCGATATGGAAGAGTCGCCGAACGCTGAGGCTCAAAAATTTTATGACATGTTGAAAGCTGGAAATCAGCCATTGTATCCGGGGTGCGAGGCACATACTCAGTTGTCATTAGTTTCCCGTCTCATGAATTTGAAATCAGAGAATCACATGTCTCAAGAGTTTTATAATCAATTAAGTGAATTAATCAAGGAGATTGTACCAAAAGACAATCTCTTACCCGATAACTTCAACAACAGTAAGAAGTTGTTAAGGGGTATGAGCTTACCAGTCGAGAAGATAGACTGCTGCAAGAATAATTGTATGATCTACTGGAGAGACGATTCTGATTTGATAAGTTTCAAAATCTGCAATGAACCTCGGTTTAAACCTGTTCCTCACTAAAAAACAAAACGATAGAAGGCTCGTATCGCGTACAAGAAGATGTACTATTTTCCATTAACTCATCGTCTGCAGAGGTTGTATGCATCTAATTTCACAGCGAAAGATATGAGATGGCACGCTGAACACATGGTTGAAGACAATGTTATGCGCCACCCATCCGACTCAGAAGCTTGGAAACATTTCAACGAGACTCATCCAAGCTTTGCGGCTGAAAGTCGAAACGTGAGATTGGGTCTTTGTACAGATGGTTTTCAACCATTTGGAAGTTTTGGAGAACAATACTCATCGTGGCCCGTCATAGTTACACCCTACAACTTGCCTCCTTGGATGTGCATGAAAGAACAGTTCATGTTCTTGAGCGTTCTTGTACCAGGGCCAAAGAATCCAAAAGACAAACTTGATGTGTTTTGGAAACCTCTAATCGCCGAATTAAATCAATTGTGGACGGTTTGAGCTCCCTCGTACGTATATCTAAGAAACAAAATTTTCAATTGCGAGCAGCCCTTTTGTGGACAATCAGTGATTTCCCTACGTATTCTATGTTATCCGGATAGAGTACGGCCGGTCAAGAAGTTTGTCCTTACTGTATGGAACGGTCAGATGCCTTTACTGTTAAGTGCAGTGGGAAGCAATCGTGGTTCGACAATCACCAAAAATTCCTTGAGCATGATCACTGTTTTCAAAAAGATAAACGACGATTTTGAAAAAGAAGATCCATCGAGACTCCACCGCCGGAAGTGCGCTTAGAAATAGAAGTTTTGGCAGAAATAGAAAGATTGGGGCTTCTGAAAGTCACTGAACTGGATGCAAAACTCGTTAATACGCAAATATCCTGAATGTCTGGTTGGAGAAAACAAAGCATTTTCTGGGATCTGCCATATTGAAGGACAAATCTAATTCGTCACAATTTAGATGTTATGCACATCGAAAAAAATATGTTTGACAATGTTTTCAATACGGTGATGAATGCCAAAGGGAAGGCTAATGACACGCATAAATCTAGGGAAGAGTTGAATGAGTATTGTAATCGCTCAGAGTTGGCTCCAGATGGGTCAGAAAAGTGTCCTAAAGCCTGTTACACACTTGATAAGCCGTCGAAAGCTGCCGTTTGCGATTGGGTCAAATCTCTTCGATTTCCACAAGGGTACGTATCAAATTTGGGGCGTTGCATTGACAAGAAGGAATCTCGTTTGATCGGGATGAAGATTCATGATTGTCATGTATTCATGCAGAGGTTGATACCAATAGCCTTTCGTGAACTGCTTCCTCCGAACGTGTGGAAGGCTCTAACCGAATTGAGTTTGTTTTTCAAGGATCTCACATCAACAGCCAATCGCACCGAAGATATGAGTCAACTTGAACGTGACATTGCATTAATATTGTGTTAACTGGAACTGATCTTCCCTCCAAGTTTTTTTGACTCGATGGAGCATCTGCCCATTCATCTTGCGTATGAAGCGAGAATTGCTGGCTCAGTACAGTATAGATTGATGTACCCGTTCAAGAAGTATCTTCGCAAACTAAAGAAAAGCATGAAAAATAAGGCGAGTGTTGAAGGGTTGATAGCAAACGCATATCTGGTCGATGAGGCTTAAAATTTTAGTTCGTACTATTTTGAAGATCACGTTTCAACTTAAAGAACAAATTTTCTTAGAAATGACGACGGTCAGAATTGTGTGGATGACGGTGATGAAATTCCCTCGATGTTTAAGAAATGTGGAGAGACGTTTGGTACAAAGGGAAAAAGATTTCTAAGTGAAATAGAATACAACGCCGCAAGGATATACGTGTTGCTAAATTGTGAGGAGGTCGAAGAATATGTTAGGTATGAATACTCATTCCAATTTATAATGTCAATTCATACATATATATAAATGTACTAAAACTTTTTCCCTCATTTGTGTAACATTATATGTAGTATTTACACGAAGAGCATTCAATGTCTCCAACCAAACATTACTGATGATAGGATCAATGAAAAATTGGAAAATAAATTTGCCAATTGGTTCAAACATTACATAAGATGTTCAATACTGAGATGCATATCATATAATTATGGTATCTATTTATATAATATATTTCCAAAATTAAAAATAATTTCTCAATGTCATAGGCTAGAGATTGTTCGAACAATGTGACCGATGTGAACATTAAGAGTCTAGCTGAGGGTCCATCAAGATGTGTGAAAATGTATATCGGACGTAAGATAAATGGTTATAAATTTCACACATTGGAACACGGATCTAACAAAGCAACATCGAGCAGTGGAGTATGTATTAAAGGGTCAACTTATGGGGCAACCGAATATGATTATTATGGTCGTCTCATAGAAATTGTGTAGCTCAAATACACCGGCCGAACGGAGAAAAACACACTATTGTTCAATTGTGAATGGTTTGATCCAACAACTGCAGGCACAAAAGTCCATCCAAATTATAAGATTGTCGATATCAATCATAAGCGTAGGTTCAATCGATATGAACCTTTTTTACTTGCTTCCCAAGCTGCACAAGTATACTATTGTGCATACCCAAGTTTGAGATGAGACAAGTTGGACTGGTGAGCAACGTGTAACATCAAGGCGAGATCAAATGTTGAGTTTATCGAGACTCTACCAGAAGAATCATTTCAAGAGGAAGTTGTAGATACACGCAGTCCGATTCAACTCGACGATGTCGATTTCCAGTTGCACGACCTCAATGATAATTACGTGGAGGAACTTGGTAACGAGACAAATGATGATACAGAAGAAGAGTTACTTACCGATCAAGATACAGATCAAGATACGGATGAAGATGAGTTTGGTGATACCTTTAATAGTGAAAGTGATTAGTTTGGTTGAAATATATGTAATTTATTCTTATTGTAAAACACACTTTTTTTATAACTATTTTTTTAATTTGGATTTATTAATACGTTTGGTATATAATATATACCGGTATTTTGTAAAATTCTCGTATTATTATCTAATAATTTTATCAGATGCCGTTGCGTCGAGTTTTCGGTAGCGTGGGTCGATCGGATTTGGGGTCGGCTAATCGATTAGCTGATTTCGACACCGACTACATAGGTCTCGGTACTGATCATTCAGCGCAGACACCAACACCGACGTCGCATACACCATCACAGACACTGTCCGACGCGGGTACATCACGACGTCAGTTGGTCCCACCACAGAGGCGGGTTCTTATTTCTATTATAGGGGACAAGTAAGTAAATTAAATGATTTTTAAAATTGTAATTATCATTATGATTAAATTATATTCATGACAAAAAAAAAATACAATTGAATACAGGCTACACAGCAGACAGGCCAAGGTGACCACTATACTCCGGGAGATTTTTGAGAAGGAACTCCATCCCGCCGGGTGGTGCTATAAGGCAGTCCCTAAGGAGACTAACGCGTTCTGGTGGGAGATGTTTAAGGTAATTATTATTTTATGTCCAAATTTGTTAATATTTACCGTAACTACACAATCATATGTATCAATTGAATTGTAATTATTGTTTTATTTTGCAGGAGGTTTGTTATTGGGACCCGGAGGAGTATAGTGATAAACAAATACAGGATATAATTTTTTCGATGACCGGGGATAAGTACGAGAAGCAGCTGAACGAGTATAAGCGATATATGGATAAGTATAATGGTGATCTGCCGAGATGCCTTATCGAGGAGGTCTATAGGTAAATGATTATGTTATATGTTTTCTTATTAAATTAGAATAAATGGTAAGTACCAAATTAAATTGGGCAAAGACTTGCGTTAGGCCAGATTGACGAGTCATGACCCATTAGGCCATCTGACCCGATACTCTAATGTATTGATTTTTGAATTATGATGTAGGTTTTTGTACTCAAAAGTATTGGTTTTTCATAAATATCTGACACGTGTTATGATGTATTGGTTTTTGTATCAGTATTATGATGTATTGACTTTTTACTATAATGTATTGGTTTTTGTACTATAATGTAGCGGTATGAAGTTTTACCTAACGAATGATCTGTTAATCCAGCCTGGCAAGAGTCTTGCCCATTAAATTGTTATTTCCAGAAGTCATAAGACTAAAGTTACTAGCCATGAAATTTAAAGGGGGTTGCTATTGTTATTCTAACCAAATAGTAAAATCACCAAAGATCACAAGTACCATATAAAAAAAGTTGTCGGATTAAATAATAAAATTTCTAACTAAACGAGTTTCTTTTCTTTTTCATTACAAGAATTTAAACGGTCTAAAATGCAATTAAGCACGTAAAAATGTAAGTATATAATTATAGTTTTATGGGGCAGAAATGTTTTTAGGGTTTTTATTTATAACGTATAATTTATACCATCTTATATATCATGCATCTCAACTAGGGCTTGGAAGGTCGAGTGGGATAAGCCCGAGAATAAGTCCAAACCCGAGCAGTGCAGCAAGAACAGGAGGAGCGAGCCTGCTGGGCCGGGTACTAGGATGTCGAAGCACACGGGGGCTAGATCTAGTATCGATTATGCTTTGGATATTGTAAGTAATTTTAGAATATAATAATATAATATTTATTTGTTTAATTTTAATATTAATTATTTAAAAAATCTATTTGGATACAAAAGCGGGAGACGGGTGAGTCGGCTAAGGTGCACGATCTTTTTGTACGTACGCACCAAAAGAAAGACGGTGCGTGGATCGATACGAGATCTAGTAATATTAATGTGAGTCTCTTTCTTATTTTTAACTTATTCTTTGGTTTTAATGTAGAATTTTACTAACGAGTTGTATTTCAGGAGGAGTACGAGCGACAGCTGGAGAAGAAACGTGCATCTTCCCAGGATGCGAGTAGCGAGGTTGACCCTGACCAGGTTTTCTTCGACATCGTCAGGTTGAGCAAGGGACGGCATTACGGCATCGGCTCGTATGGGAAGGTGGTGGCTGCTGCGAAGGGTTTTTTCACAGGTCGCTCTTCTTCCACCTCCTCCCAAGCTGATAGGACCCACGTCAGAGAGCTCGAGGCGCAGAGGGAGGAGTTGGAAGACACTAGACGATCTCAGGAGGCGCAGAGGGTGGAGCTCGAGGCGATCCAGCAGCAATACGCCGAGTATGAGCGACGACGTGTGGAGCAGCTTGAGGTGCAGCGCCGACAGCAGGATGTATTTCAGGAGCAGATAAATGCCCGGATGGCTGACCTGTATGATCGTTTCCAGCAGTACCCCCCTCCCCATCCATAGGACAGTTTAATTTTTATATAAACTTTGTTACTGTATCGAATGCATGTAATGATTCTAAAATTTTAAATATTTTTATAATAACTGGTTTATTTATTTGTCTTTTCATTAATGATTTTTTTCAAATTTTTGGGAAATTCTAATAATTGAGCAGGAATTAAAATTAAAATTGAAAATGAAAAATTATTTAAAAGAATAAATAAAAACCGAGGGGAAATACCCTCGAAAATCCCTCGAAAAATCAAAAAACCGAGGGAAAACTATGTCCTCGGTTTTCCGAGGGAATAAATAGTCCTCGATTTTTCCAAGGGAACGTTCCCCTCGGTTTTCCGAGGGAAAAGTTTCCCTCGATTTTCCGATAGATAATCGCCCCTTGGAAACCGAGGGGTATTTACCCTCGGAAATTCTGAGGGCGACCAGCCCTCGATTTTCCCTCGATTTTTCCGAGGGTTGCGACCCTCGATTTTTCCCTCGGTTTAATTTTCTGAGGGAAATTGCCCCTCGGAAAAGTTTACCGAGGAGGGTTTTTCGGAGGGAATATTTCCCTCGGTTTCTCCCAAAACCGAGGGATTTCACCTCAAAACCGAGGGAAACACCCCTCGGAAAATTGTTTTTTTTTTGTTGTTGTGAGTCCCCTGTTTCCATCATCTCCACCACCACGTCCTCTGTTAAACATTCTGGTGCCATTAACAAGGTAATATACTATTCTTTGTTGTCCACAACTAAGCCGGCCACCATCGATATAAGTAATCCGCGCTTCTATTTTCCTCTTGTGGCACCTGCAAGATCTCCAAGTGCTCGAGCATCTCTTCATACTTCTTAAACTTCTCCACGTACTTCTTCATTCTCTCTTGTCTTACTTCAAATTCTCCTCTAGTCAGCTTATAAGGCTACTACAAAAATAGGATTTAATATTGATAGTTTAACATTGGTTATAAGGAAATCGATATTAAAAACTTTTCATATTAGTTATAAAAAACATATTAAAAAGAAATTTACACATTGGTTTTTGAAAAACCGTTGTGAATAAATATTGGCATCGGTTATTTAGAACACCCGGTGTGAAGATTTCTATTAAAACATATGTCACTAAGGTTTAGCAGATTATTGCATCTGTGTCTTAATGTTAATTATTAGTTCATGTGTTTAGCAGATTATTGTAGTTGAGAAATTAGAAATAACTACAAAAACTGCCACTAAGGTTTAGTCTAATTACAGAAAAAACCTAGCCTTTGTTAAACATATAAATTTGTAAAAAAAACTCTTGCATATTAATTTAAGAAATAGTGGTTATAGTATTTTAATTATTGTGTTTTGATTTATAACAAATCGTGAAAATTATATGATTCAATATATCTTGACTCATTTAATTTAATGAGCTTGTTTGGAATTATACGATAACTAGAATTTGGTTTGTTCGAATCGTTCAAGCTCAAATGTCTTAGAGAGATTTCAAATTATATTTTTATTTATTTAATACTGAAAAACGAAAATATATTAAATATATCTATATCTATATCTATATATATAGCATTCCACCTGAAATTAGGCTCGTTAATCGAACAAACACAAGATTACCCACAGACATTAACTTAATATGTAATATATATATATATATATATATATATATATATATATATATATATATATATATATATATATATATATATATATATATATATATATATATATTACATATTAAGTTAATGTTTGTGGGTAGTCTTGTGTTTGTTCGATTAACGAGCCTAATTTCAGGTGGAATGCTAAACGAATGAACTTTAATCGAGATTGAACGAGTTATATTCACAAACATTTCGTTTTTGCATTTCTCTAGATGGGGACAATATTAATCTGGCGTTGAGATTTTATGCTAATAATTATGTATTATCGTGATACAGTCAATTGAAACATTGTATAGTAGCAAAACAATTTAGTGAATTATCCACTATTATTTTTATGTCTTAAAATGAACATTTTACTTATGAACTACCTTAGACTTAATTTATTAATAGGTATAGTGTTGAAGAATTACTCTATTCACTATAATTTTAATATAAAGTTTTATTTGTTATAGGATGAGTTGGAGGAGCAGTCCACTTAGGGCACTTTTGTTCCTAAGGGACGCGAGGATATACAACTACTGCAATTGGGTGACCAGAGCACCCTTGTCGTGTTCGTGGTGCAGCATTTGGTGTGGAAATTCGAAATTACTTTGAATCACATTCGCAAGAGTCATCCACATCATCCCTAAATACTGGATTTTCGGAGGGCATAACATGTAAGATAATGGAAGAGTTTAAGCATAAGGTCACAAAAGATGTTACATGGAAGTTGATTAAGAGTTTAGGCCAGGCAAATAATGAATCCCAACAGACTACTTCGGTAGAGTTAGCTGCACATCATGGTGTCAGCACAAATTGGAGTTGTGTTGACCTGGACCTTTCAAGGGACTGAACTCGCATTGATATCTCTGACCGATGTGATTTATATGTCAACTAGAATCCTCCCCGCCTTGTGGCCCTTGGGAGAGTTTATGAGGGGGTTAAACTCTACATGGTATGCATTTATCGACTGATTTGGTTAGAGTGGTTGTTGAGGACGTTCTAGACACTGATGCTCCTGTCTCGGTGCCTAGTAAAGAGGTAATTTTAGTGGGGTTGGCCCCAAGTTGTTTTATTTCATAGCTGAGATGTCATGTGAAGCCTTTATTAGCCGAGGTAATCCTCTATTTTATGTGTTAAACTGAAATAGAGTATGATTTATGTAGTGTTCACAAATATTAATTTATGTTTATTATTTTAGCTTAAGCTAGCAAAGAAACGGGCTAAACCCATATATGATCACATAGTTGAATTGGTTAATATTGTTGTTTCCCTTTATAAAATCCATTGCCAGTGGGATGCTAACGTTTTTGGTTTTGAGAATGATGCCCCATATACCTTAATTACAATGAAGTTTCAAAAATTGTTCAGAGCAATATGTGTCTTAGCATCTCGATTATACAACTTTGGATCATTTAAGTAGATTTTAAATTTTATTTCTTTTATTTCCTGCTTACTTAACTGGCTTCTTGCATTTATTTTCTGAACTAGTAATTGTTGGAGAATTTTGAAGTAAAAGTCTAAGGACCAAATTTAATTTTTCAGAAATAATATTTCAAAAATAGTTTAGCTGGAGCTATTTCTGACCACCATCATCAGTTCACGAAATATGAATCATATTTCTAACTTATATCTCATTCAACTTTTATATTCGATTAACTTTGACAATATTATTATAATTTTGTTGTATATTTTGTATATGTTAGGTTTTTGAAATCATTGATTATTGAGAACAAGAATGACGATGTGTATGAATTATTTGATCCTCAATCCATACAAAATATGTGGAATAAGAAAAAAGAAACCACAATTTTCATTCTTAAACACATGCAGGAACCGAAAAGGCAGATTTACCTAAAAGCATACCACCCTCAGTAAGTACACTTTAACAATATTGCAATTAAATAATTGTTGCATTAGTTATTACTAAATTGCACCTAAATGCATGCAAAATTGGCGACTCCATGTAACTTTGCCTGAAAAAGGGGTTGTCGTGTAGTTTTGTCACAACACCGTAAGCCCAACACTGACTTCAAATTAATAGTACAAGGTAAACTTTTAATTTATAGCACATTCACTTGGATTGTAACATCTCATAACATGTTTATGTTTCTTTTAACCAGTGTTGCTACTCCATTTTAAGTGATGGATGGCAAACACACGAGTAAATCCAAGAAAGTTGGCAGGAAGCAGAAGAGGCCCTCGTTGCTCTGTTAGGGATTCGTTTAGAGCAAATACCATAATTGGATTTACCCCAAGGTAATTAAATTTCTAAGCACATTCATTAGCCGAGTATGTACTAAATTTCATATCTCTCTTGCGGTGTAATAAACAACGTGAAAGTTGGGAGTGTGGGTATTATGTCTTGCGTTGGATGTGGACCATTGTCCGAGTAGGTATTAAAGAAAATTGGCAGAAGATAATATATACATACATATATATTAATAAGTTAGGTTTTAATACTGGCCTGATTAAAATTGAATATATATATATATATATATATATATATATATATATATATATATATATATATATATATATATATAAGTTTAACACCCGTGTATTACACGAATTTTATAAAAAAGTTAAATATAAAAAATATTTATGAAAATTATAAAGTTTTAGATTTAAAATAAAAAACTGAAAAAATATATTTTCAACTCGTGCCCTGTTCAATTTATTAATTATTATAATTATTAATTAATATTATATTTTAATATTTAGATTAAATTCATTAATAATTATATTTACATAAAAATTTAAAAGATGTCCGTTTTCAACCCGTCTCTAATCTATATTAATTAATTAATATTATTATTAACTCATTTAGTATTTTTATGTTTAGATTAATTTTATTCATAATTATAGTTATATACTTTGAGATTTTTAAAAGGTGTCATACTCTCAAACCTTCTCGCTTTGTGCCACTACTAATATTTAGTTACATACTCCAATTATTGAAAATATATTATAATTTACCTGTATAGAATATTTAAAATTTCAAAAATAAATTATTTCAACTTTTATTATAAATACAATTTATTTAGTTATTTTCGTAAATAAGTTTTTTTTGTAATTAAAATTATTTCATATGTAATTTGTCTTTTAATTAAAATAATCAATTTATTTTTTATCTACTAATTATATATGACTTGTTTATATTTTATATTAGGAGTATAAAAGAAAACTATTGAATTAGACAAAATATAATAATAGAAAACTATTAAATTAGGCTAAATATAATTAAAAAGAAAATATTAAATTAGGCAAGATACAATAAAAGAAAAATATTAAATTAGATATATATTAGGCTCGGATGACACATAAGCAACCAAAGCACCAAGTTTCTAATTATCCAAGCGAAGCATACAAAGCAGACAAATAGATTGTTCGAATTTTTCATTAATATATACTTGTTTAACACCCGTGTATTACATTGGACTTATCAAAAGATAAGTTTAAAAAATAATTGTGATGATTACTGAATTTCAAATCTAAAATAAAAAATTTTGAATAATGTATTATCAACCCGTGATTATCTATTTATTAATTATTATAAATATTAAATAATTTTATATTTGATGTTTAAATTAAATTCATTAATAATCATAGTTACATACGTACAGAAATTCAAACTGCGTCATATTCTAAATTCGTGTTTAATATCTATTTTATTAATTATTATTATTATTAATAAATCATTTTATATATTAATGTTTAGAATAAATTCGTTAATAATTATTAATTATATGCTTTGAGATATTCAAAAGATGTCATACTATCAACCCGTGTCGCATTGTACTGGTGTATAATAAATGTTGATTAATTATTAGTATATAATTTAATATTTTTATGTTTAGATTGAACACATTACTAGTATTTAGTTACATACTTAGATTATTGTAAATAACTCATATTTTACCTATATAGAATATTTGAAACTTCTAAAATAAAATTATGTTAAATTCTATTATAAATAGAATTTATTTAATTATTTTCATAATAAAGTTTTTTTTGTAATTAAAATTAGGGGCAATTGCCAAATACTACATAGGAAAAAGTATTTTTGTCAAATACTATTACTAATTATACAAAATTTCAAATAGTCCAACCATAAATATATAATTACAAGGTTACCCCTAATAATAATAATAATATCAATAAACAATACACCACCACCTCCCGCCAACCACCCCCACCGCT